>BSSO01000425.1:0-34116 GCA_030267885.1 Mesembryanthemum crystallinum
CGAATTGCCACTTCAAAGTTGGAGCTTTCCTCCACCTCTCCAGCCAATCAAAATCCAAAGGAAGTTCATACCTCATCCAAAACCTTCATATTTCTCTCTCATTCTCTCTGCCCCTCTCTCTCTCTCTCTGTTGTGACACAAATGGCTACTGCTTCACTAACCCAGTTGCCCCTCACTTCATCATCATCCACCAAATCCAATAACCCACAAAAACAACAACAACCAATCCACCAAATCCCCTCCAACTTCTCACCAAAACTCCCCACAACAAACCCATTACATTCACATTCACATTTCAAAGTTCATCATCAAAACCCCAGTATTCTAAGAAGAGAATTCCTCAAAGGACTCTCTCTAATCCCTGTTGTAGATGCAGTTTTACTCCCCACAAAACCCCTTCCTTCTTTAGCTAAAGAAATTGAGGTGGGTTCTTATTTGCCACCTTCTTCCTCTGATCCTTCTTTTGTCCTCTTCAAAGCTTCCTCTAAGGACACTCCTGCTCTTCGTGCAGGTCAGTTCTTTTAATACAGTGCATTTTTATTTTGCGGGTTACTTGTCTTGATCTTGAAATGTCATTACATTGGTACGGAGTATTAAATTATGGAGAGAGTGCTTTTCTTCGTTTTCAGAGCGTTACTATTTGATATCAGCTAGCTTAGTTGGTAAAATTTATGGGGTTTGAATCAAATACCTCGGTTTAAAACATGTTTGCATTGGTTGGAACCTAAAAGAAAATAAAAAAGAAATCGACTTTGGAGTATAAGGTGATAAGGCAATACACAGTGTAATTGTGGTTACCTTTTTATTTGTTGTCATATCATCATCCATTCAATTAAGGTCTAACAGAAACAACCTTTCTTATGGAAAATGTGAGATTGCATTCACTTGTCCTGCCCTGATATAAGTTAGTTTGATGAAAAATCGAGTCGTTGATGAGGATCATTCATTGTATCCTTGTTACCTTGCTGAGACGGGTAACTGTGTAAAGGCTATGCATAGTTGGTTTTATGAAAGAACAACTTGGACATGTGTGTTGTATGACCTTGAGTTAATGTAATCCTGTTCGACTTCTAAGCATGCTACTTTTTTTATTGGAGGTCTATGTTTGTAGTCTCAACACATGTAATGTATGTACATTGACAAACCGAAGTACCCATTAAACTGAATCAAATGCATGTAAAAGCTAAATTGTCTCATTATGATTTCAGATTCTGAGTATGCCCAACTTTGTTTTTATCATGTTGTATGACTAGGAGAGTAACATAATTTGCATTAGTCATGGTGTATTATATGAATGCAAACATACGTGGATGTTTCAAGATTACCGCATCATCATTTGCTTACTCTCACTGTGTAGGATTATTATGTGCATGTATTTCACTCAGACCATTAGACAAGCCCCCTTGTGCACCAGGCGCACCTACAAGAAAAAAGAAAACCTGTGATGAGGTTCTTTTCTGTGGGATTTCTGTATCGGGATGTTATATAGAATAAGTTTTGCATACACATCGTGTATAGTATACATCAGGTGAGTATCCTAAGAAAATGGGTAACTCTTAACAGGAGTGATTTTACTTCGAAAAAACATGGTCACTTCCCTTCAAACTGTCAGCAAGCTTTCTAGACACTCATGTAATGCTGTATCTATGAATTGTATTGTTTTTTTTTTTTGAGCGACTATGAATTGTATTGTTGAAAGCAATTCATTTTGTGATGGTTCTGCAGGAAATGTAGCACCTTACCAGTTTGTATTACCACCAACATGGAAGCAATTGAGAATAGCGAACATCCTATCTGGAAACTATTGCCAACCAAAGTGTGCAGAACCATGGATTGAGGTAAAATTTGAAGACGAGAAGCAGGGAAAGATCCAGGTTGTAGCTTCCCCTCTCATACGGCTGACTAACAAGCCTAATGCATCTATCGAAGATATTGGAAGCCCCGAGAAGCTGATAGCTTCCCTTGGACAGTTTGTAACTGGAAATACCTTTGACCCTGAAGAATTGCTTGAGGCTTCCGTTGAGAAGCTTGGTGATCAAACGGTAATATTTCTTATACTCCTGTTGTTTCATTTGATGTTGAAAATTTACTGAAAATGGGTATTGAATTTTCATTGAAAGCATTCAAATGTAGCTAATTGAGGCTGCTGAATTTAGGAACTTATTGATGGCATCACATATCATGCGCATTCAATGGATAATGATTCACCAATTTCATGTACTTCTATGCTGATGATGATTCCACTGTTTGTGGTAGGAGGAAACCTAGACAACATAAAGTTGCAGAGCAACTTAAATATACTTATGCATCTCCTTTTTGAGAACACCTCGCCTTATACTAGTTGCAATGTTGATCATAATTACTGTAGACACTAAGCCCCTGTTCATTACGTCTCTCATATACAGCATTCAGTCCAGTTCTGTCAGTTCTACAATGTACAGCATTCACTCAGTTCCCTTTCAATTCAGTTTGGTTCATTCAACACGATTCAGTTAGAATGAACACAGCGCAATACACTGAAATTTCCTAAAAGCTTATCTAGAAGCTCACGGTACAGCGTTTTCATTGTACGTACTAGTAAATTTCATGTTGTAGCCTCATAGGTGTTGATGGTCTTACTATTAATAAATGAACTCTGTAGCTCTTTGTTTCACTTCATGTCTTATAAATTTCGTGGTGTTTGTAAGGTTGGCTTGTACTCTATTGGCAATTTAAGCTTGTGATATTAACTCAATTCGCTTTGTTCCTGGTGCTTGCAGTACTACAAATATGTGTTGGAGACTCCATATGCCCAAACAGGAACTCACAATCTTGCCAAAGCAACAGCAAAGGGGAATACCGTCATCTTATTTGTTGCCAGTGCAAATGACAAACAGTGGCAGACATCCCAGAAAACCCTGCAAACAATTCTCGAGTCCTTTCAAGTCTAGTATTCAACTGTAGTATCATAACATTATGCTACATGAGATTCTTTTTCTTCTCCAAATATACTGTAATATACAAGATGAGTTTCTTGCTCGTGCTGCGCAAACAAAAATTGTATGTATTATACCTATTAAACTGAATTTACCAAGATTGTAGATCAAACCAGATTTGAATGGTGTTGAGTTAGAGCATCTTGACCATGCCATTAGAGTTTTCTGGTTTTCCTTGTTTGTAACTTTGTATGAATTATTGCATGTGCTCACTTTTTGAGCACTCAGAAGGTCAGCAATTGCTTTGCTAGCACATGAAACCTGCTTGTGATGAATTTGAGGTAAGCAGATCGTTCATGGATTTGTTTGTTAGATCATGCTATAAAGTGCTGCCATTTAATATGTTTGCAGGGTCAGGCTCAGAATGAGGACGTCAGAGACATGCTAGAGGAGCTATCGATGCCTGTTTCTCGGATCTGTTTGATAAGATCATGCTAAAAAGTGCTTCCTTTAGAATTGTTGCAGGCTCAACCTCAGCATGAGAACATTGAGACATGCTAGAGGAGCTACCAATGCTACTTTTGGTAGTTTTGTTTAATAGATTCTGGATAAACAAGAGGCTTGCTTTTGCTACTAGGGCATGTTCATTATATCGTCTTTATACTACATTCAGTTTCAATCAAGCAACTTACTTTTTCACTTGTAACTATCGTTTAGTTCTCATCCAGTTCAGTTAATTAATATTCAATAAAAATAAACAAAACCTAATTTGTTTAGGTAGATCTTTGTTTACATTTGTATATCATACGCCAAGCATTATCGGTCCCTTGATGTAATCCTTTAATATCCTCACCACGATGAATTCATGAGAAACAAAACATCCACAACAAACCATGAACATAGTAGGGCTGTGCGGGGGCATTATAATTGTGAGCTTCAGAAAAGGTCCTTCAATAGCCATTAAATATAAAGCATTACACGGTGCAACTTACAAACAGTTCACTACCAGAAACGTATCCTCGAGAGGCAGGCAAAAAAACCTGAATGCCTATTGATATACAAAGATCTCAACATGAAGATATGAAACCAGTTTACAGAAGGTATTTTCGCAACAGAAAGACCAGACTCGTCTAGGATGTTGGAGAAAGTTTGAGCTATGTTAACTATTTATACTGTACAAAACTGTGGTGGGCATGGATACTTTTGCTTCCATAACTCCGTCTTATTCTTTCTCCCAAGGAGCTTAGGTTGTCACCAAATGATTGCCTGATCCCATAAACGGAAGCATGCAGGAATACGTAACATACTTCACGCTATCGATGAGTACCACAACAAAGATCCGAGAGAGCGTCTTTGATCTAATCACACCTTCTCCATCACCATCCCCAGCTTCCCTGGGATCAACAAGCACAGACACAACCATCGAAGAACGGGATTTATTGCTCTGAAGTCCATCGTTCTGTTCACGTGGTTGCACATGCTCTTCCGTGACATTGAGTGTGTGGCTATCAATGGGAATAGGGTGTCCATGGAGGATCCTTCTGTTTGGCTTGTTAAGGCGAGTAGAATTCTGACGTCGTTCTGAAGTAGCGTTAGCTATAGATGTAGCTGGAACTATTGATCCCGGAGCAGGTGAGATATCAAACTGGAACACTTCAGTGCACATGCCAGAACTTAACATAGGCCCTGCACAAGAGATACGGCTGTCAATTAATCTTAGGTGAATAGCATACACAAAAACCAATTAAGACAATAGCAAGAAACAAATGCTTTGGTCTTCTAACTTAAGGCAGCTCAAAAAGCACAAACCTACCACCTTCTCCAGACTGAATTATAATAGCAATAATAGATAATAGATGACAGTTTACTGCCATCCTCAGACACCATATACAAAGGAAAGGACTATGATCGACACTCTTAACATCAGCCGGATAGCAACAAGCATGTTCCAAAATGGCCTTACGGCCCTTAACCCATCCCCATAAGCCATCGAGCTTACCAGACAGATAATATAAGCATTGAAATAAAAAACGAACAACTAATCACCATCACAACTATTAATCTATCATAATCAGAGTTGTTATGATCCTTTAAAACTTGAACTGATTACAGATCTCAAAAAAACAATATGATTACCTGCTAGGCCCTCACGGAACCATTGTTGCAGCTTGCCATCAGATCCAGCTGACTTTGAGTCATCAGAAAAACCAGAACCAAGAGCCCTTTGCCTTCCATTTGAATTTCCGTCAAGGTGAGAGTGTCTACCATTGCTCCTTCCAGGTCGAGGGACAGGATAAGGTGGATAGCTTCCCGCAAGAGCTAAGCTGGTCCCTTCGTTGGTCTTTGATCCTGAATCTGTATCAGTAGCCATGGCTTTCTCACTGGCAAGAACAGAATGAATGATCAAGTTGCCATCGATCTTGACCAGCTTATCATTCCTTGGAACATACAGGGATGCAACAAGAGGCTCACTAGAGTTCCCCGTGGGACCAAACCCATCGGAACTATTTGACTGCTGAAGTACTCTCCCATGATTAAATTTCCCATCTGAAATCCCTATCCCCGATTTATAACGTACTCTATCCATGTGATTATTGACCATCAAAACCGTTCCCTTATGCAGATCACTAAACCCGTCTCTGATTCCACCATACCTAACATTAACCATTGGCACCAACCCTCCAAAGAGCACAAAGAAAAACAGCAACCCCAGCAAACTAATGCTAGCCACCTTCTTTGTTTTCCCCTCCTTCTTTTTACTCTCTAATTTCTTATTAACCTTAGGAGCCGGTGCAGGCTGCTGCGGTTTCAACCTAGGAATTGGAACCAAAGGAACATGAGAGCCTTGTGGCTTTACCATGTAAGGCGGGCACGGCATCCATGGATAAGGCATGGGAGCCATAGGGTACATCCCGGGAGGCGGAGGGGTCGGACAAACGCCCGCACCACCGCTCAATTGCTGTCGTAACGTAGCATTCTCCGCCATCATATACGAAATCTTGGTATTCAAATCCGTAATCGTAGAATGCATTGCCCTCACCTTATCCTCAAGCTCCTCAACATACTGCTTCTTCCTCTGCCTAGAAAGCTGAGCACTCTCCCTGTTCCTCATCAACCTCGCCTTCCTTTTATCGTCATCATCATTACCCACATTGAAACTCCCACTATCGGTCACCGTCGTAGCCGATCTCCGAAACTTACTAGTCCTACCCTCACCACTGCTTTCCCCTTCTTGTTCTTTCTTCCTCTTTGACATACATTTATTCCCCAAATTCCCCTCAACCTTAACTTTCCTATCTAAATCCCCACTTTCAGATAAATTATGATCACTGTCATTACTATTAGCACCATTATTATTAGTAATATCGACAAAAGGACTCGAATAAACATCTCGATCGCTATTGTTACCTGAATCATGCGAAACCCCCGAATTGCTCTTACAGCTACCAAATTCCGGCGAAGGACAGCTCAATTTCTCCCCAAAATTCGACTCATCTGACGAAACATGACCGTGATTCACCTCCGGCGAAGAACAATCGTAAACCCTAGCCACATTAGGGCTCCGATCCTCCTCCGAATCACGACTCCGAACCTGCGAAACATCCGATTCAGGCTCAACCTGAGGCGGCTCCAACAGCAAATCATCAGCGAATGAGAGATCGTCGAACGTAAAATCGAAGTCAGCTCCGAAGGGGAAATCGTCGCCATCATCGCCAGGAAATAGAAGGTCGCCGGTGAGCAAGTCGTGATCGAGGGGAGGAATTGGGAGTAATCCTCCGACATCGACATCGCCATTGGGGTAAGAATTAGGGTTAGGGTTAGGATTAGGGTTTGAATCGTAAGGAATTGGGTCCTCCATTTTTCTTCGGAAGAGAGAGAAAGTTGTTGAGAGAGAGAGGAATGGGGGTTTTTGCAGGGGTTGAGGGAGGAGAGAGAAAGAGAGAGAGAGATTGTAGATGAAGTAATGTAATGACGAAGACAAAGTTGGGTTTCACGCGCTTGACTTGGGTGACTTTTTCCACACACCAAAAAGTCACCCCTTGTGGAAAAAGTCTTGGGTGTGATAGAATGTGATTATGTGACTAGATAATGTGAGTAGTGGTGGTTTTTATATGTGGTTGGGGAGAAGAAATGAAAGAGATCAATTTTGGTTTTTGAAGATCTTTTTGGATTATGGTGCCATTTGTGGGAGATTATTAGGAAAAGGAAATGTTTTGATTTGATTTGTTGCCAATTTGGTGTTTTTGATATTAACTGCCAAATGCATTTGATTAGTTTTTGAGATATGTGATTAGGGATGATTTTAGGTCATGTTGTGTGTGTCCGGGGCTCTATGAAACTCGATCCATGAGTCAGTCAATGTGTTTTGCGTTGTGCCGCCTCATTTCAAAAGTGGCCCAGTCAATGTGTTTTGTGTTGTGCCGCCTCATTCCAAAAGTGGCCCATTACTTATCTTGTCGTGCCTTCTGCCGCCTTCATGGCCAAGGTATTTTCAAATTATTTTTATTACTTAATATAGAGATGTAGTGATGTAACTAAGCTATTAGATATACCATGCCTTAAAATAAATATGAATTTTCGCCAATCTCCGCTAAGGTATAATCCACGTTCACTAGTTCGTGCAATGTGTTGTGCCTACTGTTTAGCCAAAGTTGTGTATAGGTCATGATGATAGGACGAAAAGTGTAACAAGTTGTGATAGACAACGTAACCAAGCTATACCATGCCTCAAAAGCGTCGTTCCTTGTTGGAAATGGTGATCAGAGAGAAGATTATCATTGATCAAAAGTTACATGACTTTTATAAATATAATCATTCATAGTCATTTACATATCAAACTAATTCTTCTTTATTCATTTGTATCCTAGTTGCTTAGTTTAGAATTATAACACAAATTTATATAATTGTGTATATTAAGGGACGACATAACATATTCAAATTAACAAGATTATCCCAACTATTCGGGATAGTTGTCAATTGTCAATTTTTAATTTTTGAAAACAAAAATTAGGTTGAAAAGCACTGCTTTTATTTCTCTATTGTAATTTTGAAAATTAAGCAAACAACCACAAACATATAAAATCTCAACTTTAATGTTTTGGGTGGTTGCCAATTTTTAGTTTTTTTGAAAACTCAAAACCAATTTTTGGAAACCACTTTTTTTTGTTTCAATTTTCTGTTGTCAGTTTTGAAAATGAAGTAGGGAACTGTTAGCACAAAAAAAAAAATTAGTTTTACATTAAATTTCTACAAAGAGTTGAAAATTTTTCAGTCAGTTTTGAAAATGAAGTAGGGAACTGTTGTTAGCACAAAAAAAAAAAAAATTAGTTTTAAATTAAATTTTTACAAAGAGTTGAAAATTTTTCAAAACCAAAAATTGGCAATTGGCAACCACACCGAACAGGGCATTTCTATAAAGAGTTGAAATTTTTTAGATTTTAAATACAAAAATTGACAAGTGGCTACCAGCCTGAAGAAGGCCTAATCTATCAAACTTTTCGTTTAAAAGCCTCTCACTTTAGAGCTACTTTTCCAATGTTTAGCGTAGTCTAAATTTTTAACTTGAGGTGTGTTACATTGCCAATTTTGTGTTCAATTAACTTCAATTTAGATTATTTAATTCACAATTCAAACCATTTCAGTTGAAATAAACACATTTTTTTTTCTTTTTAAACTATTTGTGTCAAACATATCCCAAGTAGTATAGCTTATATACAAAAGCATCTTATACAGCCACACATGTCCAAATCTACTTCACATCTAGACATCAAATCATAATCATTAAAAAAATCAACATTATCTTAATATCCAAGTAAACGATTATAGTAAAAGCTTACTAATCCTAGCTTATTGAAATGCAATGTACTAGTATTGTGTAATTATTAGTACACTATCTGGAAAGTTGTTCAAATCCAATCTGATTATTTTAGTGGTAGTAATAAAGAATTTGAATCAATTTGGGTGGGTGTAGCGCGTGGGAGACACGAGGGAGAGTGGTAGTGACACAATGGAATTAAAGAAATTGGGATGGTATATGTATGGTACGGTACAATCCGTAGGCGTTTTGCATGCATTGCATTTGCATCTTTAATAAAATCGAATTCCGCGTGTGTTGTGTTTTCTGGTTCTGGATACTTCCACATTCTTCTGTTCTTTCCTTACACTTTGGGTCTTTTATCCCTTACGTTACGCCATTCATATGTTGTCAATTCTCATTATCCTCCCACTTTTTGTTGGCAATTTCCTAATATTTTTAGTTCAACTACTTTGCCTCATTCATCGGACCTTCTTTTTGTTATGCAAGTAGTGCACTACCTCATTGATCTGAGCTATTTAAAAGCGGATTTGGGCTAGATAGGAATAGGACGGATTTAGGATGGGTTTTTGGTTGGTGAAATCTGAACGACAAGCGGGTAGAGCTAGTCATGGGTCGGGTTGGCCTGTTGGCAGTACGGCTCAACACGAATTTGGAACAGGTACGACACAAGCCCACTCCAGGCACGGCCCAGCACATGATACGATGTGGTGGGTTGTGGGTTGTGTCGGGTTACGAATATTTCAAGAAAATCGTGGGCCTAAGTACTGATAGGCACAACACACTCGAATAATAATAATATACTCAATGAAATTTTTGAAAAATTATATAGGCACGGCACGTCAGCACGAGGTACAACATGATGGGTCGGTGGGCTGTATGTGTGTCGTCTTGAGGAAAATGAGACACAACACGGCATGAGGCCCGCTGGATGGGTCATGGGCTACACTGGGTCTCGCGATACTCCAAAAACGCCAATATAGCACGTGGGGCGACCCAACACAATCCATGGGCCATGGCCACCTCTACAAGTAGGTTTGAATTAGACTAACAAATCGTACCTTCCAAAATCCTTTATTACAATTCATTATGTTTCACAATTTTCTCTTTTATAATTTTTTTGTTCCCCGCTTATATGACAACTTTATTCACATCTATTATGAGAGGAAAGGAACAATAGAGTACAATTAGAATTATTCAACAATCATTGTACATGTTTGGCTATTTCGATTACGTTTACTTCATAGTTATCGTTTCTTATTAGGTCAATTGTATTTAAGTCCGCACTTTAATAGGTGTTTCATTACAAAAATAGACAATTGTTATCCTTCATAGTAATACAACAAATTGATACCTAAACGAAACTAAGACTACATGTATGTAAACAAACCTAACAAAGAATTATGCAAATATAGTAATCTATACAATATAGAGGAATGAGTATCTCATAGTCCAAGAATATACATAGTATATGGAAAGAAGAAGAAAATTTTCGAGCTACCTAAATAATGGCTTATAAACCATATAAACTGTACATTGAATTCATCCACATAATGAAGCATGTAGGCTCAAATCAACGGATTTCATCACAAGATTGTTTCTTTACAAGCTTTTATTAGCCATATAAACCATTGTGGAATATAGTTTGCATAAGCTATTGTCGGTTCTTCTTCTTCTTCCACATTTTGACCCTCCAACGACTTAAATGACTTTAAAATAAAACATTAACAACTTATCTGATTAAGGTATCGTTTGGCCTGATTTCTATAATGATGAGTTTCTCATTCACAATTATTTCATCCCTTTCTCCTCCCTTATTCATATTTGAGTTTCTAAAATACCAAAATGGGGTTATAAATATATAGAGCTTATATTTCTTACTCATTCTAGTTTATTAGAAACTCTTGTATGAAGATAAAGTGAACAAGGAGATGAGGAGGAGAATAGACGTAATGTGAATGAGAAATTGTAAAAAGGGAAAAATTAGGCCAAATGGCACCTATGTTTCAACATAATCAAAGTTGAGTGTTAAGAGCTACATAATCTATGTTGTCCGATTGAAACTTATGCTCTATTGATTTCATCGTGTTCATCTAACATTTAAGTTAGTTTAGTTTAGTACGTAACTCACATTTTCTCTCAAATATTGGTATCCATTTAGTTCGAAGCAGTGAACATAACCTCAATAAGGAATTTGAAAATAAAGAATGACTAATAGGCAAGGCTTGATAATTTGAGTATAGAAGGAGAAAATCTCCAACGTTGAAAGGAACGTGGAGTCAGTTTCGATCAATTGTACTGAAGTGTAATGTTTGACAGTATGTCACATACGTCACTATGTGATTGTGTATGAGGGTACGACTGATGTGTGGTCGTAAATGACTGACACGTAATCGATATGAATTGGTACGTGCAACGCACACACTAATTACATACAAACACGTGTAGGGAGGAGAACTAAGGTCAAAAACCAATGGTAGAACAACTTTTATACTAGTAGCACCTACAGGCCCATAAATAATTGGGCTACGGGCCAGCAATGACCCATAGGAATATGCATAAAAGCAAATGACAATGGGCATTTGACTCGGTTTGGCATATTCTAGAAGTCCAATCGCACTAGGTGAACATGACCCAATGAATAATTTCAATAATTAAGAGTTTTCTTTTATTTTTTATTTTCTCTTGGTTTTAAAATCAGATTCATAGCAATATTTTGTGCCATGTTAGTTATGGAAATTCTCATTTTGGTTGCTACTCCGTCCGTTTCACTAAAATCTTGACGCTCTAATTTTGCACAATTCTTAAAACGACACTCTGACCATGAATATTTGTATTTATATAAATTTTGATATTTTGAAAATACTATTTAAGATGAATATAAAAATATTATTTGTACATTGAAAATCAATATATTTTTCATAATATTCATGGTCAAAGTTTAAAAAATTTGACTTTGCAAAATCAAGGCATAAAGATTTTAGTGAAACGGAAGGAGTACTTGTTAAATCTTCATATAAAGTGCAATTTTTTTTTTTTTTCCTTTAATACTTAGGAGTACATAAGTTAATTACATAAGAAAATTGCATTCTAACTTAACAAGCAAAGGAGACAACACTAATACCTTTGAACACTAGTGACAAAACTAGTGACAAAACGTCAAAACCTCTAAGGGCATCCACAGTGGTTAAGACTTTCAAGACTCTTAAGACTCGTCATGTCAGCATTTTCCTAGTTAATACCTAACTTAAAATTTACACCATAATGGTTAAGACTCTTAAGACTTTTAAGATTTCGCCACATCAATAATCCACTCATTTTTGTTTTATTCAATATTACTTTTTAATTAAATAATCATCTTATAAAAATGAAATTTCAGCATCGTTTTTAAATAATTCAATAATTCTAATTTGGGGTTCACTTGGAGTCTTAAGGGGAGTCTTGAAATCTTAAAACTCCATTTAAGATCTTTTTTNAAAAAAAAAAAAAAAAACCAACCACAATGGTTTAAGACTTTTAAATTTCACAAAATTTAAGATCTTTAAGACTACCATTATAATTTGTGGATGCCGTAAGGGATGCCAATCAAAGTAATGGATACCATTGTTCATCTCAAGCGCCTTGCTTGTTGGCCATTACATCCGCTATTGCATTGCCCTTTTTGATACCATTGAATCTTAACCTTCATTGGCACTTAATGAAGTTAATTTCCATGATTTGTAAATTTCCAACATTGTTATCTTATTATTGATTGATACTACTATTATTCTTCTTTATTTTGGCACTTGTGTATATTTAGATGTATATTTCGTTATTAAACAATTAAGGTTTCCAAATAATCATTTGGTCAGCATATTATTGCCTCATGGTGGTATCCTTCAAGATTAAGAGTCTGTTGTCCTCAACCTAATTTTTTTTTTTTTTTTGGTATATACATATCAAATCACCACCTAATATAAACAACTTTCATCTTTAATCAAAATTTCATAAACACAATTAAACGTTCAACACTAGTTATGTAACTACAAGAGTATTTGGAATAGTTCAACTATATATAACTTGGATTAGGATTTAAACTCCAAATGGTTGGTTCAAATCCAACTCCAAATTCCATTCTTTTCCAAGTCCAAACTTAATCATAAATTTGAAAAGTCCAATCCGAATAGACCAATTTGAATAGAACTTTAGATTTTGTTCGAATAAGTTTCATCTCTATTCATTACCTAGATGCACACGAAATTCACATCCAAAATTGGTACCTAATTCAATCTAAGAAATTGCCAGGGTAAATGAAGAGTACTCTACTTTGCCACACTCAACACTTCCTAGTTTTTGTCGTGTAACACCATTGCATTTATTGTGAGTTAATATGGTGAGTGACTCCTCATTTTAAGTTTTACTGGCTACACGAAAGTCTCGATGATTCACGACAGTAGCATAATTTATCACGTGTTTATGTGAAAATATCATATTTATATCATTTTGACCATGTAATTGTCTCATATTCATTCGGGGAAAAAAGTGTAATTTATGAAATTTAGAAAAAGTTATCGAATAATTTCCTTTTAATTTCCGTTCAGGTCGCATATATTTAAATGATTTCAATCGTACACAATTTACTTAAAGTCTAAAATATGATGAAGAAAAGTTTATCAACCTACTACTTTCTTTCATCTTCTTAATACAAGTAATACAAAACTCAGATTATTGGCATCAAACCTCAAAAGATTATCTTTAGCTCGATTAATTTGAGTACAAATTTCTTGAACAACTGTTATAAAGTTTACCTTATAATTACTAAGTTTATACTTTTATTAGACAGAACACATTTGAAAATATCACAAAAAGGATCATATATAAAGTCTTCATATAATGATGTTTAAAGTTGAATGTTGGCTAAGATAGAATAGACTTATTGAGATTTAGGGGTTTGAGTTTTGAGTTCAATTTGAACCATGAAATTGAACTCGAGCGTGACTCAAACGTAAATCAAATCACTCCAACTTAGTTACATTGCATATTATATTATAGAACAAATTTACATATTTCACTAATCTAAATTTTAAAATAGAAAAACGAAAAAAAAAACTTATGTAGTTTATGAGTTGTCAAGTTGAACATTATCGAGATGATCCCTGCCTCATTCATCATACGAGTCCAAACTTGAAGCGCAAGACCAAATCAACTACAGATCGTTCATGAGCTATACGCAACCAACCCTAACAAATGAAGAAAACGAAAAAAAAAAAAAAGAGAAAAAGAAAAGAAAATATCCTTTGAGGTAGAGACTAGAGAGGTAGACAAAAGAAGGAAAGTTGAGGAAGGTAGTAGTACTAGTAGAAGAGATTTTGATTTGATTGATTGATATATATTGACATTTAGGAGAAAATAAAACCCAAAGAAAAAAAAGGAAAAATAGGGACATATAAATATCCTACCTTCCCCTTGATTCATACTCCTTTTCTTGGATGGGAGATAAGAAGAGGACTCTTGTCTTCTCTCTCTCTCTCTCTTCTCTCTCTCCAATGCTTAGAACAACAATGAGTTTCTTCTTCTAAAACCCTCCTCTCAATAGCCCCATCAAAATCACAAAATACCCAATTACCAAAAGAGAGAGAAAACTTGAAGAACAGATATAGAGAGGAGCATAAGAAGAAGAAGAGGGGTTTTACTTAGAGATTAGGTAAAAGGGGGAGAGAATTTAGATCGTTTTTCCAAATATTTTTTTGGGTTTTTAGGACAACAAATTAAGAACAAGTAAAGCTTTGTAATGGATTCAATTCAGTCATCGAACTTTGGTGGGTCGATTGAGAAGGAAACGGAGCTTGTGGGCAACACCTATGGCTCATCAATGGTGGACCCTTTTCTTGTTGAGGCGCTTCAGAACCCTCGTCATCGTCTTACCAGTTGAGTTTCTCTCTGCTCTGTAGATTTTGTTTGATGATTTAGCTTTGTTTTTTGTAATTTTTATTGATTTGTTGGGTTCAATTTGGGTATAATTCGACCGATTTTGTTGTGATTGTGGAATTTTTGGGGGTTTCTGGGATAGAATTTGTGCATTTGACGTGGGTTTCTTATTTGAAATTGTTGTTCGATATGTTATTTTGTGGGTTGTTGTTGTGTGAAATTAGGGTGGATGTTGTTAGTCTAGGCTTAGATCTGGTTGATTGGCTAGGGCTTGTTGCAGCATATTTGCTTGAAGAGGAAGTCAATTGTCTCATGGGGTCAATTGGGATTTGTTATTGTAGGGTACTAGTCTTGATTTTGTAAAGTTGTAGTTGAATGAGCTCTTGAAACAGTATAATGTTTGCAATGCCTAGAGATGGTCTGATTTTTAGGCTGTACACATTGGTTAAATAGAAAACAAAATCATGTTGCCTGTAATTGTAGTTGATGGTATCCTTCCATACATTGCCCATGCTTTTAGATATAGAGCCATGTGCTTTTGCAATTGATTTACATCTAGGTTTATTGATGGGCTTCGTTCACCAAGGTGAAAAAGTGGGTTGTGAGCTTAGTTTTGTGCACTGCGAGTCACTTATTAGTATATGGATGTTGTGACTAGTACAAGGTTATGCTTTGTCTCTATGCGTCCATGCTTTTGATGTCTTATTTCCTATGTTACTCGGTCTTGGCTGCAAGTGTCGGACACGGGTACATGTCTAGGTGTTGAACTCACCAATTTTCAGAGTATTTGTGAGTTTTTGGCCTAAAATGAAGTGTCAAGTGCTCATACCCATGTCTGAGTGTCGAGGGACATGAGTACTTAAGTCCCTTATGTCATATATTCTGTTCTCTTTAACCAACATAGGTTTTGTATCTGTATGGGACGAGAATGGTTAATAATTAAGCTCAATGATGTCTTTGCTCAAGCATTTTTCTCCTGTAGTGTGAAAAAGAGAGGTGACACAGCGTCCAAACTAGTGGTTGTGTTGTCATTTTTGTGCTAGCATATTGGACTTTTGGTACAATGTGCCTTAGAAATTTTGCTCCAAAAAGAAGGTTTCATAAAGTTTACGGAGAGGAAAATGAAGGAAATAAGTACATAGGCGGTGGAGCTAGTAGCTGATACTTATGTAATCAGTTAGTTTCACGAGTCATGTATACCTGAGTGGGCTGAGTTATAACATTTTGAATAACCAAACCAAGCTTTATCGCAATAGATTATTATGTAACGCAAATCTTTTGCAGTTTTGATATCACTTTAGGGCTCTAACTTGAGAATAGGTTAGGCAAGCTCATGTCTAAAAGTTCCTGCCTATTCAATGCAATCCTTACTCTGCCCCTTATTTGTTAAAGATGAATATCATTGTTGTTTTTTGCACAACCTTGGAGCTCGTCATTTCTAATCACAAGCCACTTGTGAATAGCTTTTACATACTCTGTTTAGAGGGATTGTTATTGTAAATTGTTAGTGAAGTTAGTGTTGCATTCGAGGAGCTTTTACCACCCCTTATTGCTAATTGACAGCTTTATACTGGGATTACATAACCACAAGAAATTCAGACGTGATACCACCCAAAACCTCCTAGTCAGAATACCTTGCGTGTTCAGCTTGCAGAAAGACTATTTCTGCCTACTTCCAAGTTGTCCACCTCTTCTTTCAACAAGCACTCCAACTTGTCACGTCTCTCAAGTCCCCATGTCTGCAGTCATGAACTGCATCATTTGTCTTCCCATTGATGTGCAACAAGGCTATGATTAGTAAAACAGATGTACATGTAGTTTTTTTTGTAAAAAAATAGTTAAAAGTTGCTTGAAGCTGAAGCTTCTATTGAAAAGCTAGTTGTTTTTTCCAAACATACCTTAGGTGTTTATCCTTTGGGAGGAAAAGTCAAATTTTAACAGAATTGTCTCAGATAGCTCTTTGATATTTGCTGCTAATCTTGAAGTAACCTATTTAGAGAAATAGAGAGGGAGCAAACTTAAAGAAGAGATAATGAGCTTGGTGATTGCTTTGAGAGGATTCTTGGTACGCACTCCTGAGGCCTTGGCCCATTACTGAAACTGAAAGCATGGGACTTTCCTTTTTCTTTGTCTGAAAAATATGGAAGCACTGAGAAGATAATATTAAGCTCTTAGAAACATTTATTGGAACAAATAAAATTGGTTTGTTATTTCTATCACAAAAGGGTAACAATGTACAATAATACTAGTTTTTTCATTTACTCTTTTATTCTCTCCAAAGTCCAAACAAGTATTTATAATTATATTCCTTCGTACATAAAAAAAAACGATTTGGGAAGTATACAGTTCTTTGGGGTGATGGAGCTGTTACGCTTATTTGCCTGGTGTAACACTTACTGTGATTTGTGCTTGATGGTTTGCTCTTTGACCATACAATAATGATAGTTTTTTTTTTTTTTTTTTTTTTTNTTTTTTTTTTCTTCCTTCTGGTAAACAAGTTTACAGCTTACATGAGGTGTTAATTATTAAAGGAAAATTGGTTTTTAATAATCCAACATTTCAGCGAGTTGCAGAAAATAATCCTACCTTTCATATTTGCAGAGAATAATCCCACCTTTCACTATAGTTAGTACAAAACGTTCCCAGGTGGACACCGTTACCTTTTTAGTTAGATTTTTATGACGTGGCGTTGACTATTATTTCTTTTTTTTTTAATTGGATTTCTTTTTACGTCATTACAATCTAATAGAGAAGGTAACGATGTCCACCCGATATTGTTTCGTGCAACTATAGTGAAAGGTGAGATTATTCTCTGCAAATATAAAAAAGGTGGGATTATTTTCTGCAACTCGCTGAAAGGTTGGATTATTAGAAACCAATTTTCCATTATTAAATCCGAATTCTATTGTTTAATGGCTTTTTTTCCCCACAAAGCCCCATATGTTTGCCAAATAGAGTTAAGATTGTGTACAATTGGACCTCTCTAGAGTCTAGACTTTGCTAATGGTGGAATCTACACTCTGTTATTTAAATTAGGTATATATTCGGGCATGCTACTATCGGTAGCTTCAATTACAAAAAATTTCCACTGAATGAATTGATAATTGTAATTAAGGTTGATTTGTGTCATTCTAATAGGGTCTTATATTCTGTATTCATTCATACATTTGTGCTTATTCATTTAAGGCTTGCATGCTACGTCCTACATAGTTAGCTCATCTACCACATATATTCCTTTCTCTTTCATTACTTGCTTCAATGCCTCCATGGAAGAATGTGTCCTAAATAACTCATTGAGGAGCACATGTTCAGACCAAGAAAGTTATATTAACCATGAGAGATGACTACCTTAAATCCTGCAATTCTGAAAGCAATGTGTTTTCACCTGCGTCCTAAGGTTTTCCTAAAGCCTGGGGATAGTCTGACAGTCTGAGTGAAGGCTGCTTTCTTCTGCTCTTTGTTGTTAGGGTTGCTTTATGCTCTAAAGGTAGGGGTTGGTTATCCTTTTTTTTTTCTCTTCACTTACCATGTTTTTGCTTCTCTTTTCTTTTCTTTTCTTTTTCTTTTTTTTCGTTTTTTATTTATTTTATTTTGTCTACTAGACTACTATTATGAAAGAAGTGAAGGTTTGCATTAATTGCTTTACAAACCAGATTAATTGTTTCTGTTTACTCATAGAATCTGACAATTTTCTTCTATATTGTTATTTCAGTTCTGAGGATGGAACTTGATGTCCAGACATTCCTGCAAAATCCAGAACAGCTGCAGTTTGAGTTCCCACATTTCCCTACTTCCTATTTACGGCTTGCAGCACACAGGGTCGCTCAACATTATGGTCTGCAAACCATGGTGTTGGACAATCTCATAGATGGGCCGGGTACCAAGATTGTGGTTAGAAAAACAGCAGATAGCAAGTATCCATCTGTTTGTTTGTCAGACATACCTGCCAAACAGTCAGAAAACAGCAAAAATGAACAAGTCAAAATTGCTATAAGGCGTAGACCTAGTAGAACATCCTCTGACGGATCTGACATGGCTAAACGTAACGCAGTCCGAAGTGTGGAAGAGAGAAAGGAGGAGTATGACAGGGCACGAGCTCGCATCTTCAGTAGCCCAAACAGTCCCAGTTCAGATGAAGCATTGTCTCAGGTCTCGGGAGATGGGAAAGGTTTGTGTCCTAGCAAAGATGAATTTGGAGGGTGTCGAAACTTCATCAGTGAGTCCGAGAAAACTATGAGTGTCAGGGATCTTGGGACTTCAAGAGTTGCCATCTTCAAAGACAGAGAAAAGGATCGTACTGACCCTGACTATGACCGCAGTTATGACAGGTAAATGACCTTGCTGGCTCTGATACATATTCAATTGATATCTGCCTTTGTCCTTGTGGATTTGTTAGGGGCATGTCTCCTATGCTGCAGGGAAATGGGAAATGGGAAACGGAAATATAGAAACAAAAAAATGTGGAAAGAAAAAACTGGGAAATGCAGAAATGTGAAAGAGAAGAGTGTAAATCTTTTCCACCTAGAAACCTAGATTAATAAAAATATAAATAAAGTAGTAATACTGTAATTGAGTTAGATTGGATAATATTTAGAAAGTTTTATAGAATGTTAAATTAGCTTTTGCATTTTAGAGGTCCATCAGACTGAATAACTTTCTAGTCATGAAAAAGTATTTCTCTCATAATTCTTCAAGTATTTGAGTTTCAAGTTTCTGAAATACGACTAGTGACCACGAGAGTTTCTATGCAACAAAGATATCACTATCGAACTGACCAAGACTTAACACCCCTCTTTCTTTATTTCACCTTTTGTTCTCTTGTTCGTGCTGTCTTTATGTTCTTTGATTCCCCTGAGTTAGGAGTATAACCGAGCTAAAATCAGTTGGTAAGTTTTTCCCTGGTTTGGGCCTGCCAAGTCAATATTGTAGCTCTGCTCAGTATGGAGGCTCATGGCTCAGCTTGGCCCGGGTCGTTTCAAGCTTACTATTTCTAACATTTTAAGAAAACCATATGTTCCTAAATAATTCAAATACCAATAAGGTAGTTGTTTTTTGAATCAACATTTTACAAAATTAATCTAAACTATTTACCTCCCCATGCCCCACCCCCTTAAAAAAGGAGTAAAAGAAAAGATTAAAAAGCTGGATTCTCAGCGTTCTAAGTGAATTTCAATTTAAATCAGTTAACTAGCGCTGTTTTTGGCCCTTCACACATCCTGTAGCGGCCATGTTGCAAGCTTAGTCATCATCCTTGTGAGGCCTTATCTGATGCCTTTTCAAATTTATTTCCATGGAGGTTGCCCCTTACCCCTCCTAATATGATTGTAAGATCTCCGAAAAGAGTGTTGTGACACCTCTAACTCATGATCCCTGTCCAATGTAACACTTGCCTGAGTAGTGATGCTATTGTGTGATATGTATAAGTGAGAAGTATATAGTACTTTCTGTTTAGTACTTTACTGAATTGTGATGTGTGTGGATATATTTTGTTGTTGAGCCAGAAAGGTATGTGATTGCTGAAACTTGTTCTATTCTCATTGCTTCAGGTATGTTAGGAGCTTCCCAACAGGTCAGAGATTTGTGGCCCCTTTCAGCGTGCCAAAGTTTCAACCGCCCTTTGTGCAGTATGATGCTGCTTTTCCTCAGATGGGCCATATCCCCAGAGCGCAAACTTCTGTCAACTATGCACCATCACCGGATCCAAACATGAATCATTATTGCACCATTGGATTGAATCAAGCTTCGAGGGATGCTATATATATGCAGTGGCCAAGTCCTGCTATGATGTATGCACATTCATATGATCAACTTAGGCACTCTGTTTTCCAGGTACGGTACAGACTATAAACTGGGTTATTTGAATTCTCATGATTTTCCTAGAGAAGAGGCAGCCTGGGAGTTTTTGTTTGTTTTTTCTTTTTTTGAATTCTTTGCATTAGTACTATCCAACAAATTTGCAATGTCATGTACTTTGCATGGTTGATTGCTATGTCTTTTTGCTGGTTAGCATAACAATTACATATGTCACAGATTTTAAAGTATGTTGAAATTCCCTAACTTTCATTCTAGGATGGTTTAAAGTTTCTAGCTTAGGGAAGCAGAACTGTTCAGCTGACTACTTAACAATCAGCAAATTTATTGACAAAATTCTGGAATACATTTAGTGGCTATGCACATTGCCCTTGCTTGAAAGTAACACTTTACTGACTCACACCCTTTCGCATATGTTCATCTGGCATATTCGTGATTTTATTGCCTCTGCGCCAGTACAAAGATCCTTGCATAATGAGGTTGCAAATGGATCTTTGGAATTCAGTTGTCTTGTTTGTGCATTTGCATTGTANAGAAAAGAAAGAATAAACATACTGTACAAAAGTCATTTTCTATGGTCTCAAAAGCGAGAAGAAAAAAAAAAAAAACATTTTGATTTCGGAAATCAAACTCCTTAGTTTTTGGTTGTGAGTACTCGGGCAGATGTGTGTATTTTCATCTACTTTTCATAGTGTTAAACCCAGTATTGTGGAGTTTCATTGCAATCATTCTGATGTTTTGATTTTGTGTTCTTTGGTTGCAGGCTCCATTCCATCAGCAACCTCTCAGCTTCGACTACTCCCAGAATCACTGAGTGTCAACTGGATGACAAATGTCTGTATGATTGATTTACCATTTACCAGAAACTCCCTGTTCTCTTAGGTCCATCATCAATGTTAGCCTGTGTGTTTTAGGAACTCGATTCGAATATATGTCTGAACTTTTAGTCTGTGTGCTACTTATATTTCTCTAGACAATAGGTTCCTTTTCTTTTCTTTTCTTTTCTTTTCTTTCATCCTTCAGTTAAAACTGGCAGCAACTGAGTCTTCTCTTAGTCTTCAAATGTGGACTCTTATTTCTATTCAACTTGTATTACCTTAAAAAGACCATCTTTATCTTCTTCTCTCCCCAACCCTTATATTTATTTGTTTCTACCATGGGGTAGAAAATATATACATATATATACATACATGATTATTTTCTTCATTGCCTTTTTTCTTTTTGCCCAATTTTTTCGGGATAGGTGAAGAATTTAGGTTGATTTTTCGCGAATCAACCCACACGAGTTTTTCAGATGTGGGAGTAGCAAGAAGTTTCGGGTATTCCCCTCTTTGTCGCTGACAGTCTTGATTGACATTCTTGTCAGAGCACTATTTGCATGAGTTTGAGTTTGAGTTTGATGCATTATCTGGATGGGTTTGAGTCCGAGTTCGAGTTGTTTAATGATATCTTGCATGTTTGCTTGCTTTGGAGTACGGACACTTTGGATAGGTGCTGCGTCGTGTGTCGGACATGACATGCACCAACACTCGGACACCGCACCTATTAGGCTTTTTTTTTTTTTTTTTATTTATTAATGAATGGCGCTTCCCCGTGTTTGTGTGTGTTCGACTTTTCATGTCTGTATCCGTATTCGTGTTCATACAACTTAATCTTATGGTGGACATGACCTAACCCTAAAAGTTCCAACTTGTGGTGCATGCTAATGCTAAAAGTTCCAACTTGTGGTGCATGCTAATGCTAAAGATTCTTTCACTATTCTTTAAGAATTTGAGTGATTTTGGGAATTCTTTAAGTTGTTTAACTAGTTTCCACTGTATCATCTTGGAGATCTCAAATTGTTCCTTCAAGTTTAGTATGGTCAATCCTAAATGCCCTTTCCATATCCTTTAGAAGTGACAAACACTCAATGCCAAATTCTCACATGCCAAGGAACTTGCAAGGATAGATAGATAGATAGATAGTAAGATAGGAGAGCATCAAATTTATTAATTATATAAACCTTATTTGGGGTAACTGAAATTATGGGCTAATTATTTGTTTTGACATCATTTGCCAGGTTGTGTGTTTTTTTTTTAAATAAATAAACTCCCTTTTTAGTTATCTAAGATTACATTATTGATTGCTCCATCACTTGGGTTATTTATTTTAATAATTTTCATTGATAGTGGATGTTTAGTGCATCTGATCTGAAAACTTGTGAGCTGTCATAAGCAATGTTAGAAGCCTCTCTTCTCTTCTCTTTAATCCAAAAGAAAATTTAGTACTTTCTCTCTCCTCTTCTCATGTTTGTCAGATTTGATCCACTGAATCCTAACCATTGGTGATTAATTGATGATTAAGATTTTGGACAATTCTTTTTAGTGTGGGGTTAATGTTGTTTAATTGTCTTTTTGATCAACCTATAAATTATCAAAAATTTATGGGCAAAATAAAGTAAGAGAGAACTTTTAGTATAAAATTGGTAGGTGGGATTTTCATGAGACAAGTGTGGATGGAGTTTAAGGACTTAGAAAAATGATGGCTAATGGGATTTTTTCTAGATGGGTTGTAAAGAAACGTATCCAAACATAGGTAGACCAATGATCATTAAGGTTGTAAGATATTTTTTTAGTATTTTTGCTCAAGAACTTGATGTGACATTTAGTTTAAATGTCACTAATTTTTGATTAGGTCAACTAGTCTTATTTAGACTCATAATTTGCTTTCTCTATCAAAATTGTCAAGCTTCTCCATAATGTTGAATTCTATACTTTATATGTACTAATCCAATCAATAGGAGCATTATGAAATTCTAGTAAACGGTTTCAGATTTCTTCTTTTTTTTTATAGATCTTGAGTTTATATTCTATTTTCACATGTGTTAAATAAACTAAAAAATTAATTATCAAATAGGGGTATAGATATATACCTATACTCCTTCAAACGCTTCTTGCACTCTAGATTGCAAAAGTTTGTTTTGAAACATGGAGTATGTGTTTCCGTAATGAGGAGTGTAAGAAGGTGTAAGAAAAGCATTGTTATCAAACCCTTAAATAATTGTATTTAGATTAGATTGTATGTTAACTAACATCGGTTGATCTTCAAAGGCTTTCTTTGGTTTAAAATTGGTTGCTCATCCAATTCAAGACCTTTGGATATCTTGCACTAATATCTTGATTAGCAAAACACATACCAGATTCAAGCTACTTTGAGGTATATAGTTTCCCAAAAAGGTACATTTTAGCTAAGTGGTTATGAAAGTGATATTTCCAACAAAGTTAAAGCACTTCAACATATATTCATTCTCTAATTTAGGTATGCCACTAAATATTTCTCAACATAGGCAAACAAATCTAAATCTGATGTTTCTTGACATAGTATGTAGATTGGAACTTGAGAAAAATATAGTAGTAGAGGAAAGAGAAACTTGAGGAAAAAGTGATCCAATTTTTAGCCACATTGAGATCTTGGAACTTGAGAAAGGTCAAGAAGGGAAAGGGAGAAAGATTGAAACCCAAATCCAGTTGCAAATTGCATTAAAACATCCCCCCACTCAAAGAGATCTTCTTGGGTTGTGTTTCATGACTTTGATCCAATTGGCGTATTCTTTCTTTTCTACTCCCTCTGTCCCATCATTACGTCTTACGTGGTCATTGTGTGCATATGTTTGTCTCACTATTACGTGGCCATTGTAATGTTCCACATTTATAAATATTAAAATAACTCTATTTTATCTCCACTATTAATTAATTATAATAAAAAATAACCCACTCATTCTCTTTCTTAAATTTCTCACTCTCACATTCTAAATAAAAAATTAAAACACTGTACTCCCCGCACCCACTCTCATTCTCCTAATTTTTTGTGCAAATAGTAAAATGGCTACGTTATAATAGTACAGAGGGAGTACTATTTTCCTAATAATGTAATTGAGCAGGAACATAATTTAATTGTACACTAGTTAGATGGTTAGATGGTACTACTCATATTATTAAGATGTATTTTCTGTTTATAAAACTTAATCTTTTTAAACTCCACCATTAAGCGTCCTTGGTTGGGAGTAACATTTGGATGGGTGTCCTCTTGGAGAGTTTTTCAACAACATACGAGTAAGGACAAAGTATGCTGGAAAAAATTGTGTTGGTCTATAGGATCAATCCTCAACCCGTGG
The DNA here is from genome assembly GCA_030267885.1 of Mesembryanthemum crystallinum. Classification (NCBI taxonomy): domain Eukaryota; kingdom Viridiplantae; phylum Streptophyta; class Magnoliopsida; order Caryophyllales; family Aizoaceae; genus Mesembryanthemum; species Mesembryanthemum crystallinum. The sequence goes on from BSSO01000425.1 coordinate 24,602, forward strand.
AACTAGGGGTGTAAGCTGAGCCGAGCCCGAGCTAGGGCCAGGCGGGCTCGAAGCTCGACTTGGTAAGATTTTTTTTTGGCTCGGGCTCGGCTCGAAGTTCACCGAGCCGAAATTTATGAGGCTCAGGCTCGGCTCGGTTTTGGCTTGTGCTGGCTTGGCTCGGCTCGATTTGAACTTAGTTTACTATTCACAATGTATAAGCATAAAATAATTTATTGTGTTTGTAGTTAAGTTCAACTATCAATTAGCAGTGCGTATTTTAAAATGAGTGAAGTGTAAACAAATACATATGTAATTATAGAATTTAAAATGAGTGAAGTGTTTGTAGTTAAGTTCAACTATCAATATGATGTCACCTAATTTAGTAGTAAAATCAGACATACCGAACCATTCGAGCCGAGCCATAGTAGGCTCGAGCTTGGCACGGTTAGTATTCGAGCCGGCTCAAGCTCGGCTCGGACTCGGTTTGACCAGAGCCTAAGCCGAGCTTTGATCGAGTTGATTCCGAGGACTCATCGAGGGGACTCGACTCAATTACACCCCTACGTGGAACAAATTTTAGTAGCACTAACAACTTAGGTTGGAGGTTGGGGTGTTACACCTTTCCTGTCATCCAATCCATGACCCTCTCAAATAAGGTGAAACTCTGACATCAAAAAAAAAAAAAAAAAAAAAAGAATTGCTTTTCTTAGCATGGAAATGAAGCAACTGAAACCCATTGTTATGTTTTTTTGATATCAGCAGAGGAACTTCCTCCCTCTTTAGACGTGGTTAAAGGGCACCTCCTAATTCACGGCCTCAGGTATTCCACGAATAAATTCGTGTAGGTGCTCCTCAAGAGGCTCAAACCCATAACCTGTTGTATAAGTTGTAGCTTGTTTACCAGTGGGCCAAACATCTCTTGAGTACTGAAACCCATTATTATGTAAAATACTTTGTATCTCAGAATTTAGGAGTATTTTTTATGCCAATAAATTTTTTTTCCTTATATTTTGACATAGGATGATTCTTTCCTTATTTTTTTGACAAAAAATGATTCTTCCCTTATACTCGTTTTAGTGTCTTATTGATTTTTAATTATCAACTTAGATTTTAGTATGTTCCTTCTGGTATTATTTTCTTTATTTGTCATGTAATGATCTGCTGTAGATTGATTACCTTCCTAATTAGTTATCCCATTTGTGTAAATGTAATTTTGTTCATTTCAATATATTGTTTCCTTGTTTTCTTTGTTGATTTGCTTTATAGTTGATTGCTTTCCTAATTGGTTTTCGTGGAAGATTGTGTTTTATATAAAACAAATACTCCCTCCGTTCATCTTAAATATTGTCAAACCAAATTTGCATGGAAATTAAGAAGGAAAAAAAAGAGGGTTTTTATCCAAATTTGCCCCTTGAACATATTTTAAAAGATATTTTGTTTACATACACAACTATCAGGTTGAAATTGATCTATTTCACTCTATATCCAATAAAATTACATAAAATTATAATAAACAATTATTCGATAAAAAGTTCACTATAACAAAATTTAGAAAAAATAAAGATAATAAGCCTACTTTACCTTTTTTTTTTATTATTAAACAAATATTACCACCACCACCAATTTGGATCTACCAAAGAACAATCACAGGAAGCAAAAGTTTTACTTTTACCCTTATTCATAGTTGTAGATCAGATTTCTTATGGACAAAGTGGAAGATTACCAAAAAAAAGAGAAAAAAAAAAAAGAGAAAAAAAAAGAGAGGAGAGTTGGGATAATAAGAGTCCCCAACAGAACAAGAAACTTCCAATAAAACCATAAATATTGAAGAGGGGACAGCCCAGATCAGATACCAACACAAGGTCAACCAAAGTCATTTCTATTTGTTTGCTTGCCTTCATTGGTGGTGGGGGATCTTTAGATTTAAAACATTTTAAAAATTAAAACAATTATTAATTCATTAATAAAAAAAGAAAACAAAAGAAAAGAAAAAAAAAAAAAAAAAAGGCTAGAGGATCATATCAAGCAGCCGCCCCACATATGACAGAAAATTCCTTGTGCTCTGTTTGGTCCCAAACTGAAGGCTGTGAAATGAGAGGAGATATATATATTTGGCTTTCACATATAGAGTAATAATAATAATAATATAAGTAGAGTATCATAATAAAAGGGTCCCCACATCAATCCCTAACCCCTCAATAAAAATAAAAAATAAAAAATAAAAAAAGGTGATCTTATTGTCTTTTGATGCCCCCTCTAAAACTAAAATTTTCCATGTGAAAAATTCCCAAACACTACCCTAGTGGCCTACCAGGCATGTAGGATGTTCCTTGTGATCCTGTTTGCTACCTTTCTTCTTGACATCACTAGGTGAACCAATATCTTCCATTCCTCAAAACAAACATATGATCCTTGGTAACTTAAAAGTGAATAAAAATCCTCGGACTCGAGTATATTTGGATCGTAAAATTTTGATTTGATTTTGTAGATGTATGTATATATGTTTTCTGCCAGTTGAATACAAGTGATGATATAAATAGGTAAAATGATAACATAATTGGTCAATCAAGTCGAACTATAACAGATGCTAACTATCAGTGCCTCGTGAAAGTAACTTTTTTTTGAATACAAGGATCTATTCGGTGATCAGGACCACTAGTACTTTTCCTCTCTCGAAAACATTGCGGAGCCCACTATAAACACAACCAGAAAAAGCGGTAACCACATATTTTTTCATAGAGTAATTGGGTAACCAAATAATTTCTCATACGCTACCTTCTTAGAGGCACCAGGGCATGTATGGTTCAAAACATGAACCAAATGGGGCTTAACACAGTTAGGCTAGTACTTTATACCATGGGCAACAGAAACTTTGAAACAGAAGTTTTCTGTTGACTGGTAAATCCAGAAAGCAAGGACAGAATCCTCTGTTTTCTGCTTTGTTTCTCCCATCGTTGCTTCAAATGCTGACATGCAATGTGTGTGATTCCAATTTCCCCCTTTTTGTGGGAATAATTAAGAAACTCATTAAACTGAGAATAGCAGCTTCTTAGTATCTTCCCTCACATTATGGTTAGATCCTTGTCATGCAAATAAGCAACCTAGGCAGTTTAAAGATTGAGTTTACAGTTTCACCTGCAACAGCAAAAATCATTCCCCATTTTCAGGCAAGTTCAGAATGACTGAGAAGGAGTAGGAACACGACAATCGAGCTCGAATACGTTACAACCAAATTCACACCGGAGAATTCGAAAATGATCCTGGTGGCTAATCACTAATACAATGACAACAAAATACAGCTGCAAGTACAGAACTTGGCGCGCACAGATTCTGATGCAGGGAATTGAAATTGGAACTAATTCTATCTAGCACAGGATCTGATTCAGAGCAGAGAATCCTTTTGATCAGTAATGTAATGTAATACAAAGTTTTGCCAGATCCTAACATCATGGAGTTGTCTATTACAGCTGTTAAATAATGGGGATTTGGTTGATTCGATTGTTTTCAATTATAAAGTCGCAAACTGAAGAGATCTGGCTGAATGCGATGGATCTAACTTAGAAAGAGATTAACAGATATACTCACCCTTAATAATACTAGTCAGTAGACTAAATGTTTGAAAACAGCTCTATTTTAATATGACTGAGATTTACATTGTTCAAATGTACATCCTGTAAGTAAAATAGTACGGACCGACATAATAAGCGCAAATATAACAGCAGGAGTAAACAAGTACAAGGTTCATGATCGAACACAGTAATCATATAAGAGAAGTTCTGAAAATCATAAGACTTTTTATATATGGAATGACACCCATTTACAACAAGGAAGAACCACATCTAAATGACAGTACAGTACAATGGTGGGGAAGATGGAAAATAAAATAAAACCCGCTGTTACATGGGAGTAGATGAAGGCTGTTGAAGCACCAGAAATTGATCTAATTCATAAGTATTATTCATCCTACTCTGGCGACCACGATCAAATGAAGAATTGATCTTGATTATAATGTGATGAGTTTCTTGAGCCAAAACCATATGATGCTCTGCAACCTTGATAGCAGATTTCTGGAAACTAGGAAATCCAGCATCATCATCACATACTCCACAAGCATTATTTTTTCTTTTTGGCTGCCCCTCAAAAGTGACATCATGATCAATTACTCAGTCACTTGAAGCCAATAAAGGAAGCGAAAAACACCTCTATAGATGACTTAAAATTACTTACACCATGATTAAGAGAAAGATTATGTCCAAAGAGCCCAGAATTAACACTGCCCTTGAACCTCCCTACAATACATAATTTTTGATCTAAGATCAAGGGACTAGATTTTACTATCACCAAAGACTACTTGACAGTAATTAGAACAATTAAATAACAACAAAGGGGAAACCCTCAAATCAATTCCCCAACACACCCTCTAAACACAAAGTTATGACAAGAACAAGAATCTTAATTTTTTTTTTGTTTTTTTTTTTTTGGGGCAATTGGTGAAAATGTTGCAAGTCAAAGTTGTTCTTTTTTTACCAGAAATCATCAGTCATCACCAGTTGGAAAGAGAGTGAGAACTTTCCTGCCATTGTTGGCTGCTGCAGTCCCAGACTCCATATCCTCCACATATCCAGAATTCTGCACCATCCCATTCCTGTTTGGACCCAACTGAGCTTGTACTTGTGCTTGCCTTGACAAAAATGGGTGCTGCTCAAAATGACCACCACCAGTGGGTGACCCATAATGACCCATCTGCCTATGATGAGGGTACTGAGCCTGAATCTGCGGATGCCCCGCCACAGCCGCGGCTACCGCCATCTGCTGGTGGTGGAGGGCGGCCGCGGGCATATACGGCATAAAATGATCCGAATTAGGCCGCCCTCCACCACCGCCGCCGCCACCTCCCCCAGCCCCGCCCTGGTGCAAGAAATGGGCCGGGACAGGGGAGCTGGCGAACAAATGGTCGGTGGCCGGGTCACCAGACCCGCCCAACCCACCACCAGGACCGCCGGCACCACCACCGCCACCGCCGCCATTGTTGAGGCCCTGCATCCTCTTCAAATAGAGGCGGTATTTCTGAAGATGACTAGCAACATTCTCCCTAGTCAGCCCATCCACACTCATCAGCTGCATTATAGTCTTGGGCACAGCATTCTTGATTCCCAAGTGGGCCACAGCATCCACAAACCTCTTGTGGAGCTGTGGGGTCCACACAAGGCGGGGCCGCTTCAGCGTCCGGGCGGGCTCCTCCGCCCCAGCTGAGGCGGCGCCGCCACCTCCGCCACCACCGCCGCCGCCACCGCCCAACTCGGCGGAGGATGAGTCAAACTCCGACGAGTTGGGCTGCTGCGAAGCGGGCTGTTGCGGAGCGGAACTGCTCTGCTGCTGGTTGTGGTGGTGGTGGTGGTTATGGTGGTGGAACAGAGGTGGTGACGGCTGAGAGTGGTGGTGGAGGAGAGAGATGGAGCCGTTTCCGGTGACGGAACCGCCACGGATGTCGAAAGCGAGGGCGAGATCGGGGGTGATTAGGGTTTGGGAGATTGGCATGAGCTCATCAGGAGATGGAAGCTCTTCTTCCCACTTTGAAAACCAATTTGAGTCCTCTTCTCTCATCTTCTTCTGTTTTTTTAAAAAATGACTCTTTTTCTCAAAATCTTCCAAAATTCAATCTTACCCAACAAAATTGGGGTGATTTTCTGTGATGGGTATGGCTCAAAATTTGATTTTGCTGTGAAAATCTTTGTGGGCACAACTCAGATTACTGCACCACCAAGAACAACAACACAACACCCAGAAAAAAACAATTGAAATGGAAGCACAATTAGGATGAATTTTCTCTGAGTTAGGAGAGAGAAAATCAAACCCAACTCAGAAATGCTGCTGAGGTCTGAATTTTTAGGGCGAGGAGAGAGAAAATGGAGAGAGAGGATGGTGGTGGTGGTGATGGTGGCGGAGAGGGGTGTTGTGGGGGTGTTTGTTCGAGGTGGATCTTGTGTTATGCTTCTTTTTCAGCTTTTTATTATGGGGTACTGTTTTATGTTAAAAACAAAACTGATGCTTTTTCTTACATGATTTTTATGGGATGGATTTATATTTTTTCCGGGATTTGGGGTCTTTTTAAGAGAGTGAGTGAGAGTGTTGCCCAAAGATTATTTTTTTTATTCTTTTTTTTAAATTTTATTTTTGTGTCTTAATAATTTTATACTTATATCTATCTTCTAATTATCCAATCAACTACATGTTTTTGAGCGCGTGAAACCCACGCTCCTCCACTAGCCCACCAAAAATCCCAATTGCCCAGATCAGGAAATTATTTGCTTTGTTGTCATATGCTGACCTTAGCTTTTAACCAATAAGGTTTCTCAGTTTTTGTTCCCTTTGGTGGGAAAATCTCTACCCTAAAGTGGCGCGTGAGTTCAAGCGCCTGAGGGAGGATTGGTAGTGATTTGGTGGGGCTTTTAGGACAAATAAGCTTTGTGGGTATTTTATAGGAAAGACTTTGAGAGGAGAATTAAATGAATGAATGAATGAATGAGATGAGAAAAAAGAAATATAGTTGTAGTAATACAAAGTTAGGTCACTTTGTGGGTGTTTTTTCTCTTTTTTGAGTTTTGGGTGATGGGGAATCAACTAGGGAGTTGTTCCAATCCTATGTGAAGAAGATAAAATAAAAATGCATTAATTTAATTAACTAATTAATTAATTTTTTTTTTTTGGGTAAAGTGGGGGGTTTTCTATTTGATTTGAGTTTCTCCAATCACTTTGATTGAGAAGGAATCATTTTGTGAGCTCAAGGTGTGATAATAGATAGATTAAACAATTAATAGGTGATATTTTTGTCTTTTTGCCCATCCTTAAGTGCTTTGTCTAAGATAATCTTGCTTCTAATAAACTTTTTAAGCCTGATTTGTGTGTAAGGGGTGCTTTATGGATTCCATTCATTGGCAATTGACATGTGGTACAAACATAAAGATTTATAGATGAAAAAGGGGATTAGTAGAAAAAAAAGAATATGAAAAAAGAGATTAGAGTTGTAGGGAAAGTGAGAGAAAAATGCATGGAAACACCTATAAGAGATAAAGATTTGCATTAGCTAGGGATTGGTTGTTTGGTCCAAATATTCCCCAACTTTGCTTAATATGCATGGGAAAGACTTTTGTGCCAAACTTGTGACTTTCTAAAAGCATGGGAGAAGGACAAACAAAATGGGTACAATGATAATTTATTTGGTGTTACTCTTTAGGCATTCATTTATTGTGATGAGAATGACTTTATGGAACTTGTTGATGGGTTGATCTTTACTGTAAATTATTTTCTAATTTTAATTTTATATTTTCATTGTATTATTTTAGATTATTGATCGTATGTTATAACTTCATGCTCCTCATTCTAATTTTATTGATTTAAGTATATTAGAAAAGAAAAAAAAGAGTCCTAAAAATCAGTACAACAAATAAATATCAACTAAAATCAACAAACTCTAATAAGTGGAATCAACCAAAGTCAGCAACATCAATGATAATATCAACAAACAAATCATGAAGATAACAAAGCCATAGAGTTATTATAGATTCTTATTTGGGATATTGGAGTTTTTAGATTAACCTATACAATAACGATAAATAAAATTATATTTGAATTGTTTAAATTCTAACAAATCTTATAATTAAAATTAATTAATGTTTAGATGGGGATATATGATACAGAGTGGCATTCCCTCCCCCCTATAAAAATCCATTTCCATCACTTTCTTCTATTTAATGTACAATATGATTTTGTACACTACCGAAAAATTGGACCCTTTTCTCATAACTGAATTCAATTATAATTGTATCGTTTTCGCGATGTATATAAAATTGACAATGACTAAACTCCTCAATCCAAATTTACCCTTTTATTAAACATGTTGGAAAACTCCAATACTAATTAGGCTTGTTTAATAAATAAGTTAACTGTTTTACTTGTTAACCCAATATTTGATTCTTATTCGCAGAAAATTAATATGTGAAAAAAAAAAGAAATTTAAATATTTGCATTTAAGGCTTCCATAAAAGCAACATATGATTGGCTATGAATCAAGAATTCTGCATGTCATCAACCAATTATGTTAGTTATAAATAAGTTGACTTAACCAAGAGTATTTAAAATGATAATTAGAGCCAGTCATTTCGTGTCTCATGTGAAGAAGTTCGATTGTGTATATACTACTAGCTAAAATTTCCCAATAGTTGTTTAACCTTAATTAATTTATTTAATTTATAGAGAAATAGCTTAGTGGTTTAACTTGTTGGTAAGTAAATAAACTATAATTTGGTTTGAATCACCTACAAAGTAATTATAGGAATTAATTTATCAAATATGTCAGGTTATGCTTTGAGAGGTATTTCTTAGTAAAATTATTTAGCCCAGGCACAGATTTGGGGTAAAAATAGTCATTTTATCTTGTGAATATGTCAACAAGCGATCTTAATCCAAACCATTATAATATTTTGAAAAGTCGTTTGTCTATGTCCGTTTGTTTTAGATTCAAACAAAGTGGGTTAACTAAATTTTTAAAAACTCTACATCTTAGTTAGTCATGCTCGGTGAGATTTTTTACCCAATGTCCCAAATACTCAAGTGGATATTTTATCTCGTCAAATATCCAAATTCTAAAACCACGCTATAAAAACTAGATTGATATTTACAATCTCAAAAGCATGTTCATAATGATCTGATACATCTCTCCATATCTAAATTAATGTGGCATTTGTTTCTTGAGAAAAAAAAAATTACCGTTTAATTTACGTAGATTCCCTAAATAAGATATTTATTATTATCAAAAATATAATTTGTAATATTATTTTCTTTGTATTTTTATTATAAATTAATGATCAAAGTTCGAGTTACGAAAGAAAAACAATAATTGTTTAAGAAATGCGGAGCATTGAAGGACATAATAAAAATCTCATTCATTTGTAGTAACCGTATTAAAAAAAAAAAAAAAAAAAACTTGCATGGTTAAAAATTGTCCTCATAGATGAGATTTGATGGCAACTTTCACTTTCACTTTCAAAGTTGAGAGAGATTGATTGGACTTCAATTGTGTGCCAACAATACGATATACGATTGCATAATGCATTTCCCTTTAAAAAATAAAATAAAATAAAATGAAATAAAATATCAGATCTCATGACCTTACATGTACATCACCAAAGAAAGAGGTTATAGACGATAGGGACTACAAAATTCAAGATTCTTTTGCAACTCCATACCATACCTTACTTTTCAAATTGCACTTATTTAATTCACTAATTATATTGTGTGGGTCACTTTCATATATGATGATATCAATTTTTAATTACTTGTAGGTAAGCTTATAAATTAAAGTACTACTCTTTGGCAAAATGGATAAAAAAAAAAAACAACTTTTAAATTTAGTTTATTATATTAGTTAAAATAATCACCTTATAATTCTCCTTTTCAATGGACTCCTTCATATATTTACATGTTTGACATCAACCACTTTAAGGTATTAAATTAATAAATACTCCCTCCGTCCC
>BSSO01000426.1:0-34105 GCA_030267885.1 Mesembryanthemum crystallinum
ATGACACAAGTAACACTAGCGGTGATAAGTTCAGGCCAAATGATAACCTGATAGAGTTAGTTAGACTGATGTGTATTATTATCTCCGTAGTGATTTTTTATCTATGTCATCTTTTGGTTGAAAACTTCTCACCGCTAGTGGTACTTGTGTCATTTAATTAATGAAAAAATTAAATTCGTGTTAAAAATGCAACCGAGCAAAGTTTATGGTGAAAATTGCAGCTTGGTAAAAGTTGGTGTTATTTTTACCAATTTTTCCTAAAAAAAAAGTGTAAATCAGCAATATTCAAGAAATTGTTTCTAGCACTAGCTCTATAATATTATTTGCAGAACCACATTAATCCTGAACTTGTAATTGGTGCGCTCCAAGCTGCATTACCATCAGCTTCTGTTTGTTATTGACATTAACCCTTACAATACAGATACCGCTCCGGGCTCATTCAACATTGGCTTCTGTTTTCAACTTTTGCTTTCTGAATTAAGGCAAATGGTGACACCAAAAATCAACAATAAAGTTAAAAGGGCTAATAATAGGCTAGCTTATAGGCATATGGGTCACTGTGCTACAAGGAAGCCATTAAGCAGATGCCCTGGAATGTACACAAGCACACGAACAAATGCACGGCTACTTCCACGCTTCTGGTACGTGATCCTTGTACCATGCTCAGAGCATCAGAGCACCCTTGGCACACATACAGGTGTTCAGAAACCAGTCCGGAGACAAAACTGGTTTATTTGGACTCCAGTCCAGTTCCCGGTTCGTAGCATAAAATAATTCTGGTTCCTGTTCCACCCAATCTGGTCTTGGACCAGTAAACACTAAGCTTCACGCGTTCCATGTGCCTTGCTCAACAACACCGAACACTCTTTCACAAATCTCCAAGCACGAATACTCTGCCCTGGACCACATGCGTTATACATGGCTCAATTTCATGTGACATACACTCTACTCTACCTGTTCATGATAATACTTCCGAACGCAGCACACACCGCTCAGGTTCGCAACCACCAGCTTGGTTTATGAAAAACTATAGGTGACTTGAGGCAACAATAAACTTTTTCAGAGTAAATAGATCAGAAGCCCTGCATAAAGAGTTGTACCTTCAGCATGAGGACCGAGGAGAATGGATCTTCCAGCTGTGCCAGTAGAGCTACAGAAACTGTGATCAGATTTTAATCCTGATTCCTGAACTAAACTAGTCTGCCATCATCGTCACGCACGCCAAATTACAAACCTTGAACTCATCAAGGTAAAAGAAAGAAAAGCATAGAATAAAAGGCATGAATCACAAGAGGCCAAACAATCTAACATTTCATACTTCTGTACACAAAATGGTCTGAAAGCCCTTCACAAAGATTCAACTCTTTATATAATAACTATACAATACCTGCACTCAACCTCTAATAAGCCCTAGATAGCAGTAGGTACATAACTACACATTTATTTCAACTCCAATTAAATAGGTAACTCCGGACGCATGATAAAAGGCATGCCTATGAATGAGTTAAGCCCTTCCAAGAGGTGTCAAAATCAAAATACAGCATACCTGTATCTATAGGAGCAGGTGCTGAAAGTTGATTGTCTACATCAAACATGTAACACTCCTCTTGTGCGCCGAGAGTAGGTTCATTATCCCGCAGCCAGATATCAGGATCAAAGTCTAGCGAACTGGAATTCGTGCTACCAGAGACCTGCGAATTCTGCTCCATTGACGGAAGACATTCATGAATTGGCACTGCTCCTTGAACATAGCTGTTCTCTGCCAAAGGTTGTCGGCAGTTTTGTGCAACACTGTTCTGTGAGTTAGGAGTGTTAGAAGGAAAATATGGGCTAGGAAATATATCTGTTACTTCAGAAGGTTGCTGGTTCCTCTGTGTGATGCTGCTCAGCACATTCGAAGCACCGCAAGAAAAATTTGAGCCAGGATCATTTTGTGTTACTACTGAAGGCTGGTGACTAACCTGTGGAGCATTATTCAGCTCAATAGAAGGACTAAAAGGAATATACGCATTCGAAACATTTTGGGTTTGATTCCCGGATGTATAAACATAGGGGCTATCACTTGTTATAGCAGAAGGTATTCCATATCCTTGAAGACTCGAAGTCGGTGTAAAAACACTAGGCTGACAATACCCTTGCAGCTGTGAAGGCAATCCAGCCGTAGATATACTGCTAGCGGTTGGCTGGCAAGAGCTGAGATTTATATTCAAGTTGATGGAATTGTTTTCAACAGGTTTTCCTCCTAACTGGCGATTCAGCAGCTGCTGCATGTGCGCCACACTAGCATTCTTAGGAAGGCCACGAGCAGATCGATTTGGTATTCCAGCCCTAGCAGTGAACCCAGAATGCTTAAAAGTAGGACGGGAAGCGACCAAATTAGGAGCTACAGTGGAACTTCTATTACTCTGGGTAATACTGTTACAAGTCCTAAGTAGTTGCCGAGAAACAAGATTTGGCTGGAATCTAGACCTTCCGGCAACGTTAACGGGTCTCTGGTTTCTACTTTGGCTAATGATATTTGGGAGACCATAAGTTGTGGAAATGCCATGAGTAGAGGCTGGCCTATGAACTGGATGGGCTCGTGCAGAAGCTTGCTGCATTTGAGGAAATCTAGCTAGAGAAGCAACAGGTGGTTTGCTAGCTGGCACTGGAGGGCTCTTGGAATGCCGGACATTTTTCCTCTCAAGTTGCCAGTACTCTTCCTTATCAGTGGCATGACAATGATCAATACCTGAGACTCCAGATCCCCAAGAGGCACATGGTGCAAGTGAGTCGCAAACATAACAATGGCACTGCATTCCATCAAGAAGATAATCACATTTGATGATACGTGACACAGGATGAGCAAAGAAGTTATATAAGAGGACAAATCAAAAGCATAATCTAACCAGATCACAGTGACTTTCATGTGGTGTAGACCTGAATGGAAATTTGGCACAGAGATGTCTTGAATGAGGATAATCCCTGCAGGCAACCTGAAACAGAGTGTAAAAAAAGCAATAAGAACTATACGGTTTGTTGAGGACAAGGGAAAATTTACTAAAATGGACTAAGCAATTCTAAACCACAAACAAAACCAAGCAGTCTTCTCCAAGAGTTCAATAGGCTTATTGAGAGTGCATTATTTGCAATGTCAGTAGATGGAAGACGCTCTAATTCAAGCAGAAGGCCACCAAAACATATAGCCATAGACATAACAACATCAAACATCCTCATGTATAAAACTTCATTTTCTTGAACCACACATTTTTAGGTCAGACTATTTGATGCTGCTTGAATAAATGATGACAATCACAATTCACAAATGATCCATAACTAGCATACAAAGCTAAACTCAATCGGGAAAACGTGGCCAAAGAAAACACATATCAGAGCAGGAACTGTCAAGAAATTCAGGGACAGCACCAAGCCCCTCAAAGACTGGGGGGCTTTACAGATAAACAGATAAAACTGCGCAAGTCATACCAATGCACCCCACATGCAAGATGCAACCATACCAAAAAGACCTGCATGCACCTGGAAGCTGGATCTCCATTAGAGAGCATTGGTAGTTTGCCCAAATTTCATCACTGATATCTGGACTGAAAACTTTCGTCAGTAACTTTAGTAGAAAACAAATCACAAGCCAGAGGAGAGAACTAAGAAACCATCGCCAAGATCGACTTAGCAAGTGAAACAATGGCTGTCAAATTAGAAAGTTCAAGCCTTGATCATACGGTATATAAAGCTCAGTCTTCATCCATCAAAATCATGCATTAGGTTAATGGAACGAACAATTTTAATAGAAAAAAAATAAAAAGCTAAAACTTGCTTTTGCTAATGTTCAGTATATGCTACAACCTTATCTAAAGTTGGCTGGCTTGCCTATTCCTCACTTCTAAACCAGTTATGGTCACTCAAACTATTTACGAAACCCAAATTACCTTTGCCTAGCCCTAAGACACCGAATCTAAACCAGTTATGGTCACTCGAACTATTTACGCAACCCAAATTACCTTTGCCTAGCCCTAAGACACCGAAAGACATTCCCACCTTAGATATTCTGCAAGAGTGCCATGATTTATCCCCCAATTAATCCATACACAGCAAAATCCCAAGCAGCAAAAAATTAACAACAGCAGATGACACTCCTCTTGGATAGCAATGGATTAAAGTGTTCTCTACCTCCAGGCCGCCCCGACCACCCCCAACCTCAAAAAAAGGTTGAAGAATACGAGGCGGGGGGGGGGGGGGAGAGGAACACAGGCTAACAAAGGTAGTGTTTGTAAATATATATAAAGAAAAAAAAAGTTTTTGTTTGTCAATAGATATAATTGATTTTTCTGCATTTTATTTTAAATAATGACCAATCAATTCTAAAAATTATTTTCTGATAAGCATGGATGCATGTTGAATAGAAACAACTTAATAAAAGCTTTATGCATAATCTGTAGCAGGCAGCGTGTATACAACAACAAGAAAACCATTATTAGTGAATTTATCTAAAAATATTATCAAAAGCTTAATGAATTTATCTAAACATTTTTATTTAAAATAAAAGCTTCAAGAAACGGTTACACCAGGGAGAGGGAGGCGTTAGAGGGAGAAGGTTCGATAAAATGACTTTTGGTTTGTAAATATGAAAAAAATGTTACTTCTTAGATTTCCTTTTTATTGGTTTTTGTTTCTAAGAATAATCAATTATGTTTGCGACCAAACATTATATTTCACTCAAAAGCAACTTACTACTTTTGTGAATAGAAAACATCATCTAAAAATGCAATCAAACAGGCACTACTGAGCAGTGAGCACATTAGATTAGGCAATCACAGAGGAAGGAGCAATCAAACAGTTCAAAACCCAAATAGAAAACCCGGTTCATGTCTAAAGGTACCTATATCAAAATTCAGAAGATATACACATGAAAACCCAACAACAGAACTACGAAAGCTGTTGAGTGGTGAAGCCTAAGATAGGGTGTGAAGCATGTAGGTGAATGATGGAGGATTTGCAGAGCTGCTGAGTGCTGAAGGTGCCACTTCGGCAGGCACCAGGGCCAAAGTTGCCCGACCGTGTGGAACCCAAAACAAGCTTCTGACCTTGACGCCCAGTCGAGTGACATTTATACCTTGCCAGCACGATTGGGCGGGTTGGTCAGAGGCTGCTGCTAGACGCTTTGTTTCCATTTTTGTAACTCCTGCATCTATTGTTCTGCTCTTGTAACCTATGCCACTTTATGACCTTGTTTATGTCAAATTAATGTCTTTTGTTATGAAGTGCCTTGATGTTCATTCAAGAGTTATAAGTTCCTCATTTAGGCTGAAGAGTTGGGTGGTTCTTGGCTTGTATATCCCATCCTACATTCATATTCCTAGTACGGTGATGGTTTTTCCCCGATTTGAGTTTTCACATAAATAAATAAAAATCAATTGCATTGTTTTTGTCTTATAATTCATTTGAATAATGTTTGTGAGGGTTTGAGATATCAAAAACCCAACTCCCAATCCTAACAAAGCCTTCTAGCCAGACCAGAATCCCGAAAAGAATTCACTAAAAATTCTAAACCAATACAATAGTAACTCAACCAAATAGGCGGTTTTTGGCGGGTTTTTGGTTTTGGTCGGTTTCCTTGTTTGTATTGCTCTATGTAATCTTTCTTTCCTTCTTAAGAAAATTCCCTTTATTATCAACCTAAAAAACCAAATAGGCAAATACAACAAAAAGAAAAATAGCAGGTGACACTTGAGAATTAATGATGGTTCACATCAGCCCACTGCATGCTCACCAAAAATCACGACTTTCTTTCCCATCTCAACCAACTTAAGCAAGCATACAGCTAACCCTAAGCACCAAAATTGCAAAATTCCCAACTTACAAAATGCAATGCCCAAATTAACTTATAAAGGAACAAACAAGAAACAACCAAAAACACAAATGCATACATTAAAGACCAATCAAGAACCCCAATAGGAAAAAAAGAGTAAACAAAGACTTAATACCTGACCCGTTTCACCGACAATGAGCAAGTCATCGGAATCCCCATCGGAATCCTTCATCTCCTTCCCCTCCGCCTCCGCCACCGCCTTATCAGGATCACACTCCAAGACCACACAATCATCATCTTCTTCAACATCACGGCATCTGGGCACTGAAGTTTTCGCCTTCTTCGGCTTCACAATCACCTCGCCCACCACAACGACGTCGTCAGAGTCATCCCCAACATCACCACCGCCATTATCAACACCATTATCACAATCATCAACCACCCCACCACTGATACTATCATAATTGTTCCCAATCCAGTCTTCTTCACCCGGGATATCTTCTAGAAGCTTCGAAATCCAGCCAAAATTGTCGGCAGTGGAGGAATCGTCGAAGCCCACCTCATCATCTGAACTTATGTCCAGAATTGGGGTTTGATTTTGATCCATCAAAAAGAAAAAAAAAAAAAGAAAAAAGACAATGAATTTTTGACTCAGAGATTGGATAATTTGTGGGTTTTGCAAGGATTGAAGAGAATTAAAAGACTCATCAGTGAAAGAGAGAGAGTGAGGGATTGAATTGTGGGATTGTGTAGTGGTATGAGTGAGGGATTGAGGGTCTGAAAGTAAACCCTAAAATGTGTACAAAATTGGGAAACTAACACAAAAGGAGAGAGAGAAAATTGGGGAAAAAAGGGTAAACAACTGGGAGTTGGGTTGACCGAGTTGACTCACTGCGTTTGATGGATAATGGGTTGAGACTCGGACTCAGAGAATCGTTGCGACTCGGAGGGAGGATATGGGGTGAGGTCACGTGATGAGCACGTGTTTTGTGATTGTTTGATGGTGGGCCTGAGCCGGTGTGTGTCATCCAATAGAATGTGAGGTTGGAGTGTAATTGGGCCAGGGGACCCAATGGACCTAATATAGTTGGAATGGCTAATAAGAACAACTATAAATAGTGTGGATGAGTAGAGGACTTGAGGTAGGAAGTGTCCTACTTTCAATAAAATTGTCTATTTGGTGATTTTTTAAAATGAATATGACTTTGGATATTGTGATTTGGAAGAAAATAACACGCGTACGCAAATCAATTGCTATTTCTTTGCAACTCATTTTTAAAAATGATGGGGTTAGAGCTGAAACATTTGTAAAGCAGCTAATCTGAATAAAATTGTCTACTTGTGATTTTTTAAAATAAATATGACTCTGGATATTGTGATGTGGAAGAAAATAACACGCGTATGCAAACCAACTGCTATTTCTTTACAACTCGTTATTAAAGATGCTGGGTTAAAGATGCTGGGGTTAGAGCTGAAACATTTGTACAGCAACTAATAAAAGAAAAAACTGAGAGTGACAATTCTAAATAACCAACTATAACAAACTAATAAGCTAATAGATACAAGTTTGTTATTGTTCAAGATTTTCTATATTGATTTTGTATTTGTTTGTTTGTTAAAGTTGTGCACATAGAATGAGAATTATACATAGAGCTTTTATTTTAAACTTTTATTTGTATACCATAACATCGATTTATCAAAATATTGCTACTCAAAATTTATCCGATCCGATCCAGTTCAAGCGATATCCAATTTACCCAATAATCGAGTTGGCTCTACACGAATCTCGACTACAACCCAACTAACTTGATCCATATTTATCCGATACTTGAACCAAGCCAGCCCATGTTGACCCAATATCCAGCATCAATAAGTCTTGTATATTTAACCGGACTTTTGACCCGAATAATCTAATAGCCCAAAATTACCCAATTGCAGCTACTCCAAATTGAAATAGAATCAACCCAAAATGTTTAACATTTAACGTTGGCGGGTTGCTGAGTTATGAAAACGAAATGTACAACACAACCTGACTCTTTTCCCAAGAAGCAGTTTTTCCATGTACAAGAATCGAAACCTCGATCTTGCTTAAGAGATGAGAGTGTCGAACCACTCACACCAACCATTTGTTGATTAACCTAAATTACACTAATTTAACTGAATTGAACTGAACTAACCACAAATTATTACTACGATTGAACTAAACTAAAAATTATGCAAATATGTTAAAAAGAACAGACCCTAACAACTAGGGCTAAGGCTTGTCAATTTAAGTTAAAGAATCATTAGCAGATTTAAACCGCTTCTGTATTAGTATTTAGATTCTGCATTGTCTTCCGTTTTTGTTCTCTCGATCGATTTATTTCGATCCGATCCTCACCCGTCTGTTGGTGATGAACATTTGGGATTGCCTTTTTAGTATAGGGATAAGGTTTAATTACATCCGTCCCTCCCCAATGTGTCAGGGTTTGTGTTGGCAAAATTAGCTGTAACTGTAACTGTTATTTTAAATCTTATTTAATAGCAGGGAGGAAAAAAGGACAAGATGTAATTTCAAGCTGTAACTTTTACTTAAAATATAACAGTGAAATAAAATACATAAAATACTCCATCTGTCTCAAGAACTTCCTTACGTTTAACATTTTGAGGTCAAAGATAAAAAAAATTAACTATTAATTAGTGAAAATATATAAAGATTTAGATAGTAAATATACTTATATTAGATTCGTATTAACTACTATTTTCATAATATTATTATTTTATAATTTTTGTTTGTATAAATTTGCAATTATTCATGGTGAAAGTGTTATATTGGAGACCGTAAAAAGTCTAACCTAAAGAACTTGTTGTAACTGATGATGGATTACTTCATGTTAGAAAGCAACCGAGTAAATAGAAGGACGGGGTTACTTAAGCGGTTGGTGATAAGAAGTGGGTCCCACGGGAGTTGTTTATTGAAGGCAGTTGTCGGTTAGTGTTTACATGTAGACGACGTTGTTGTGAGCATGTTGTGCGTGCAAAGGAGACGTCTATCACGTGCCACGATGAGTGTGGAGTATTGAAAAGGGAGGCCTTCTTCTCTCTTTGGTCAAACCCTGACTTTGCTACACTTTTCTGCCACTCCAAGTATTATTACAATACTAACTGTTACTAGTATTATTATACTAATTGATTTACATTTTTATATGATATGATGTTTTTAAATACAGTATATATCTCTAGAACTAGAATTTGGGGTATTGGTATTGGGATTCTATTACGCATATTCTATGTATTTGTAAGATAAATATATAATTATATATATAGATATCGTTTTTTATTTCTTGTAATTTTTGCAAATAAAAGGCATATATATACATCTAAATCTAACTTTTGGTGCCATCCCCAAAAATGAAAAATATACCAACTAGCTAACAACTTTTTCTTGAACCCTTTTGTCGTACTTCTTGTTATGATGGACATTTAGTTGGCCACTTCTAATGGACAGCCATCTCTAACTCCTTTCGTCTAATAGAGAGAGTTAGGTTATGTTCATTTCAAATGAATAATGTTGAATTAAATTAAGTTGAATGAAAACTCAGCGAATAATAAACATGTGAGATAAAAGATAAGTTGAAGAATATGACTGATTTGATACCATCTGAACTAAGTTGAACTGATTGCAAGATGAAGACAACGACATAACATTAGTTTAACATGTTTTGAAATTTGAACTTGTATATCATGGTTAAAAGTATATAATGCGTATTTAGTAATCAATGAAGTGGGAGGTAACTACACCTGTTTAGAGTAGCTAACCATAAATTCAAAATAAAATTGCACATAACTAAAGTGATAAAAGATGTGTTAATAAGAACACCATAGGTGGTCTCTCACACTAATTTTGTATGCCTCGCATACTAGAGAATATTCTCTCTAGTTGATTTGCACCCCTTTAAAAAAAAAAGTTATTTATCTATAGTCAATGTTTTGTTTTTTAATTGGAAAAAGTTGATGGGTTCATTGCAACAGAATCACAAATATATGTGATATAATTCAAAATTTTCTAAAGTAAAATCTTGACAATATACACACAATGTCAAGATTGTCCCTTATAAAATCAAGGATCCTGTTACATTTAAGTATTGAGATATTTCTCAATCATGAATTTCAAATATCTAATGAAAATAAGTTAATAAATATCTCAATAATGGCTTACAATTTAATACTTCTATTTATAATTATATATCTTTTGTTCAAAATGAAAAAGATTGTTTTAAGCAGCTTACTAGATTTACACATATGAGCAAGTCCATATTTTGTAACTTATGTTGTAAGCATACTAAGCCATTACATATATTGATGGCACATAGAATGTGGTTGTCTACGAGCCATTTCAAGAAAATAAAATAAATTATAATACGATGCATTATTTTGTCTCCCATAAAATACATTTCAAATTTGTATTTTTTTTATAATTATAGTCATTAATTTTACACTGTAAATTAGTAACTCAATCATTAATAGTCAATTAAGTAAATGATTCCCTACCAAAAAAAAAGCAAAATTAATCAACCTAAAGAGAATTAAAAATCCCTTTCATCCCCTAAAAAAAAAATTCCCTTTTCATATTAACTTGTTTAGAAAGCTTTTTTTATTTCCCTTTCATATTCACTCACCTAAATCAAACCTATTAAAACCCAAAAGTGTACCAAATATAGTAGCACAACAAATTTCATCTACCCATCAAGAACAAAAATTCTCACATGGAAAAGGAAACTTTCTAGTTCTAGATTCAATACTACTAACAATTCATGTTGTGATATTTCCATGTGGCCCCCATCTTCATAGTGACCAAGCACATTGATTCTTGTGTGGGCCCTTCTTAATCTAAAGCCATAACTCAAAAAAGTTTTCCAAATTCCACAAACCCCAAACCAAAAAACAAATCATTTCCCTTTCATTTTCATTTCAAAGCCTTTCCTCATTCTGTTGTGTGCTAAAAAACTTGACCTTTCCTCGCTCAAAAAAAAAAAAAAAAAAAAAACTTGACCTTTCCTTTGTTGTTGTAACTCCTGCTATTTTTGGTGACTTTTCTCTTGCCTCCTTCCTTCCTTCTCTCTCTTTCTCAATCTTTCTCTGGTTTTTTGTATCTGCAAATTGAATCTCTGGGCAATCATCATAACCCCAGTCAACTCAAAGGAGGTATGAATTTTTCACCTTCCCATATCTGTTTATTCCTTTTTTTGGGCAGTTTCTCCTCCCCACTTCCCTTGTTTTTGTTGGGGTAATAAAGGGTTATTGATTGATTTGAACGTTTGATCATCTAATTGGAATCTAAGATATACCCTTTTTCAAATTTCTAAATTTGTCCCAATTTTCTGACTCTGGGAAGTTTAAATTTCTTTTCTTTCTCACAAGGGTGTTGAAAGAATGATTAGAAACGTTGATGGTTGATTTGGGTTTATTTTTGTTCTCTCGGGTGATGTTGTATTTGACTGAGACATCTTCTTGTGTCATTTTCAATATTCTGAGAACAGGGAATTGACTGTGTAAGTTATAGAGGAAAGGAAGTTTGCTCAATCTCTCTTTTTTAGCTGTGTGCCCTTGGGTTGGAGAATCAGTAGGTGTTGTAAAAGAATTTGAAGTCTTATGGTTGATGGGTCTACCTATTTGCCACTGGGGTGCCATTAACTCCTAGTCTTGGTAATTTTGGTATTTTGGAGGTTGGAATGTATTAAGAATATATGGTTTTGGGTTTATGCCATCTGATGTGATGGTAATACTGAAGGAATTGGTACATGAGAGACAAAGGATGAGCTAAGATTTTGGTAAAATGGACTTAAAGGAGGATGGTGATGCTCATGAAGAACGGCCATCTTCGCCATTGTGGGTTTTGCAACAGATATCTGAGGAGGCAGTAAGAGTGGCTAATGAGTACTTGGGTAATGGGAATACATCACCAGTGTGGACGGGACATAAACGAAGTCAGAGTGAAGTTGTAAGCCAGGCACATCGACGCAGTAATAGTTTTCAGAATTTGAAATCTCATTTTTCGAAAGCTTGGCGGCGGGGTGGCAACTCTCAGTATGAGAATAGGCGGTTCAATTTCAATCCTGAGGTGCTGGCAAACCAGAAACGCCAGTGGTATCAGCTTCATACCCAGGTATGTGCTTAATGTCTACCATGCTTTTTTTGTTACAAGCCTTGGTTCTTGATATATTCGTTGGGTAATGTATTTTTGTTCTTTTTATTATTTGATAGTGAACCCCTGAAATGCGTTGTGATATTTTTGGACTCTTATCATTCATTTCTATATGAGGCAGCTCTGTTGCATTTTTTGTAGTTAAATGTTATTATTTGTTCATCAAATTTTTTCTTCTTTCTATTAATAAACTCATGTTCCCTTAGGACTTTTAAGGTCCTTGAGTTTGATTAGTTGATCTCCTTTAAAATCCAAGGGGAATGGTGGAGAGTTAGAAATTCAATTATGATGTCAAAGTTAAAAGGTTGGTGGAAGTGGTCGGATGGGTGCTGGTCAAGTGCCCTAAATGTGGTTGTCCATGCTGTTGTGTGTTGAATTCCTCTATTGTTGCGTTTACTTGGATGTAATTATTATTACAATCAATGAGCATTATATAATTATAAACATGCTCATGGTTACTCATGGAACTTGTAGCTTTTATTTTGGTTGTAATAATCATTACTTTTACTGATGTAATTGTGATTACAATGACTCATGTAATCGATTACATACTTATCATACCACTCATCTCTCTTCTCTCGTTTCCTCATCTACTTTTCCTAACTAAAATGATGCATTACATTGTAGTCATATTTACTTGCAAGACAATGAATCTTAATTCTTGGAATTGAAGAGCCAGCGGCCTTTATGGTTTCCTGAGGTGGATGGTGATGAGCATTTGGATGTGTGTGGAGGAACAAAAGAATATCTAGATGGACATGTAGGCACTAGGCACTTGTGCTGGTCCTAGTCCTACCCTTACCTAGCTCCTTGGACTGAAGAAAGGTGACAAGGCACCATTATGAGAGTGATATATTTCCACAGTTGCGTGTTGGATCCAATTGTATTCAAGCTTTTCAATGTACAACATTTGTCAGTGCCTTTTAGTTCTGTGAGTGGCTGAGGGTGAAATAGGTAAGATAAATACAGCGAAGAGTGAAGTGTCTGTTTGTTCTGTTGAGAGGGCTGTGCTACACCTACACAGGAAGGTTGGGGCTTTAGATGATACTAATCAAGGATGAAAACTGTCTACAACGCACAGTTCATCTGGTAGCTTAAAAAGGAACAGTTACAGAGAGTAACTAAAGTGAAGTTCCACTTAAATTTATTTTCAGACATGGGAAAGGGACCTGACAATGAGGATGAGGATAGGTGTCTGGATGGTGAAGACCTCTACTCTGGAGGAGGTATCTTGCTGTACGAGAAACTTAGGTAATTTAATGATGAAGATGGAGGATGGGAAATTTTCCCCATATTTTAGCTCAACCTTGATTTTCAAGCTCTTGAGTTTTTATATGAGGATGGTATGGACAACTTTTAGCAGCAAGTTCAAGCCAAGCATTGAAGAGGTAGGACTTAATGGTGTGGAAGAGATGGATTATCCTACAGGTTTGCGAGTCCATATAGGGTATACATAAAGAGATGAATTCAGTCAAATGCTTTCATATAATGATTTTGAAGTGGGTTGATCCGATGGGATATAAAACCTTGGTCAATAATTTTACTACAAATTACATTTTGGAAATAAGTGAGCTGCTTGAAATCAAGGATGGGCCTATAGCTTCTTCCTAAATTATAAAGTGCGCATCGAACTAGGGCCTTTTCTTAAGTGGCTCTTGGTATGTCTCGGTCTGAAGACAACCTTAACTGGAATTGAGAGCTGGCAAATTTCAAAGTTTGGAACCAATTACTAAGAAGCCCAGTTTAACTAGGGCCTCTTGATAGGCATTAAGTTATCGAGTTTTTTTTAGGTTGTTCTTTTCAATGTGTACACATCTGGTCCTCAATATTGTAATAAAAAGGAGTATAAAAGGACAAGTTCTCCTCTCATAAACAAGGTTATTTTTATTGCGGTCAACTTTTTTTAGTGATTTTAAAGATTTACGTTTGAATATCATTGTGGGATATCCTGTGGTGGACTTATGACAAATTTTTGACTAAATTGAAGTTTGATGAGTGGATAGTAATTTTTGTGCAATTTATTTGTGACTTGTTTGGATGCTTCCAGTTTTATATCATCTAGTATCCACCTTTATTTATTTAATAAGGTGACAAATATATCAGTCCAGAAGAGATAGGAGGGTGCTCTCTGCTTGAAAAATTGTATATGAAAGGTGAGTCTAGAAATTGGAATTAGTACGGGAATATGGCTGGAAAGGATTTACTGTTTGTCTCTGGTTGAAAATAAAAAAGGTATGTAACACAGCAGTGGCTTTAAGATAATTGCCAGTTGGTTCTTGTTTGTTTGCATTTTTCATTTTAAGGATAGTTTATTGGTTTCAATCATAATTGGCAGTTATATAAGATAAGGCATGTCTGTACAGACTACAACATCTATCTGTGCTAGATTGATGAGTGTTCTCAGTTTATCTATCTTTCTTTGAGCCTTGTGAAATATACAGAAACATATTAACACTCAATGTCTTTCATTCTTTCACATGAATATCAGTTGCACATGTAATTAATATGGTGAACGTGTGTAACAATTCATAACTATTTCATGGAAATAAAATAACTTGCACATTGTTGCTACTTCAGGACCGTTCTAAATATCAGGAGCCTACTGCACTATTCGAACACTTCATAGTTACGGGTCTTCATCCAGATACCAATCTTGACGCTGTTGAAGATGCCTTTGCTAGAAGGAAGAAATGGGAGTCGGAAATGGCTAGACCAGATGCCATGGATGGAAGATCATTGTATTATCGTGGGCCTTCACCTCCATCATTGGATCCTCAGGTTTAACCCTAAATCAACAACCTATTTTTTCATATAGCTCAAATTTTGTTTTCATCTCCTTCAGCTGTCCGCTTGTTAGTGATGTGCCTTTTGTCTGAAGTTGGAAATGATTTTAATGTAATGCTTTCTGTAAAAGTACAGGACTATCACTAGTACTTTAAAGAATTAGTACACAAATTATGAAAACATTATTTTTGGTATCAAATTCCTTTTGATGGGGGATGGTATGTTCAACCTGTACACAAACTTGTACTTTAAAGAATTAGTACAGTCAAGTAAACAGCTAAAAACACAACGGTTAATTATTGTGGGACAGAGGAAGTCTGTGTTTAGTTGTGTGATTCAATTTCAAACATAATTTGTAAAAGATATTAAGGGTTTTTTTTTTTTTTTCAATTTTAATTACAGAGATATAAGCTTATTTTCTTTGTGTGCGCACATAACACATGCATGCACATAAACACAGATAGACTCTTTGTCTCACAGGTGGATAATCTGCGTGGAACTAAATTAGTTATTAATAGGAAAGTTTGTGAGGAGCCACCTTTTATGATACCTTTTTGCGTATAGGCCACTTATAAATGTCTTTTTGTAAAGAAGCGCCTTTTATCGCAATTCTTTTTGGGGAATCACTTGTTTAGCTTCAAATGAAGGATTTGCCCTAATGTTTTTTGATCGATTGTTCTTTTTTTTTTTTAAAAGTCCTTCCTCCTTTTCTTCTTCCCTTCCTCTTACTCTCTCCTCCCCTTGAATCACCATAACTATGGCCTTTGCCCCTCCTCCACAATTATCATTGTCCCGCCTATTCCACCACCGTATCTATTATCTTCGTTTTTGAAGAGAGCGTGAGTAGAGGGTTTAGGATTTAGAATTGGGGTAGATTGTCAAGGTATTTGTCAATTAGGGTTATGGTGGTGGAGGGAAAGGAGAGAGAAAGGGGAAGAGAAGAAACTATGAAATGTCCATTTTAGGCAATTGAGGGGACGGTGGTTAACTTGGACAAGGTCCTATTTTGGAGGAATCTTAGAAAGTGTGTTTCGTCACTCCTTAATGATGCCTGGTAGCTACGTAATATGATACTTTATCTAGAATTGGGCCTTTATGAATCTTGGTGCAAAATATATGTTGCTAGTATTATTAGTACAGCTTAATTTGTTTTTTGTTCTGACAATTTGTGAGGCTTACAGTTTATTAAAGATAAACAAAGAAAGCGCAAAGATAAGGATAATGCAAATACATTCATTCATGAATTTGTATAAGCTTGTTGATCTTTGAACATACAGTATGATGGAGATGTATAATTTTGTTTTTCCCCTTTTCTCTTTGCAGATAATTTTCAAATATCCACCAGGGAAGAGACTGCCTATGCGCCTCAAGGATTTATGTGCATTTTCTTTCCCCGGAGGCGTCAAGGTTTTCTTGCTTACTCATTATTAGTATTTTGTTCAATTTATTTGTCTTGATATCCATGTTGCAGCCGATAATTTGACTTCGTTTGTGTTTGTGAAAAGCTTATGTTGACTTTGCATAGAGGACTTTTCAAGAACCCAGAGCATATTATCAAGTTTGGGTCTATCATTTAAGCTTCTCTTCGTGCAATTTATTGTACCAGCTATCGATCTTTTTTTGACTGAATATTATGTCTTTGTGGTTTAACTGTATCTTAGTTGCCTAATAGAATCATTTATGTATATGTTTCTGTATCAATTTTAATGTCTGATGTTCATCTGTTTTCGTTAATGCTGCAATTTCCTTCTGTTAACCAATCATGACCAATCTGTTTTTTTATCTCTACTGCCACCAGAAAATCCTCGACACTGTAAATGAGATGCTCGTCTACAGATGATGTTTTTCTTGCTATCCAAACTTGCTCTCAGAGGAACCATTTCCTTTGCTTTTTTCTTTTTTTTTTTTTTTTTTTTTTTTTTTTTTTTAAATCTGCAAGTCTAAATCTCAATTGCTTCTATAACTTTCGAAAACGCCAGAGTTAGGATCCAAATGACAAGGTTGCCAGATGGTTTATCTTAACTAAGAACTTGATGCTTTTTGGATTGTCTGCTTGGAATTGAATGGAAATTCCTTTTCTTCATTTTTACCAGGCATTGGATTTGAAGAAGTATAAAATATGCTTGTGAGGATATGCTTATCTTATGGCAAAAACTGCTTTACTTGCTGTTTGCTTTGGTGGCTGTAGTAGCTTTGGTTAGCTTTGGTGAAATACACGTATTTATAGATTGAAAATCTCTTCACTTAAACAGCTGTGATCTTTACGGACTCATGAGGTTAACCTTGATAATAATTTCTTTTGCGCTACTTTTTTTGTTGCAAAATTGAGACTTAGTTTGGTTGTGGGGAAAACATTGTCCAAGAAAATGACTTTTAAATTTGTTTATCAAATTGAATTTTCTTAAAAACATTCCCCTATCAACCAAATTGCCTTTAACATAGTTATTGTTCCACATGGAAAATCTCACTATGCTTTTGACCGTCATTATAAAATTTTCTAGTCTCAAGTGGCTACTGTTGGCATCATTTTCACTTATTCCTCACTGTTATACCCTTTTTTTTTTTTTTTTTTTTTTTTTTTTTTTTTTGGTGATGCATCATTATTAACAGCATATTTTTTGTCTTGCTGCAGGCCCGGATATTGGAGAGAACTCCATCACTTAGTGATTTAAATTCACTTGTTTATGGACAGGTTAGTATATTATTCTTTTTATTCATCTCTATACTCATTTAGGGGCTGGATGGTTGTTCCTATTTTTTTCCTGTTTAAAAAAGACCTTTTTTTTTTTTTTTTCCCCGTGCAAATCTCCTTTTCAATCCTACATTGGCTACATATAGCTGATATCAAAGTGTAGTGGCCATGTTTCCTTCTCTTGATAATTATCTTTGTATTCACCAAAGCGGAATCTGGAACTACTACCAAGAGTGTCTATGTAACTATCCATCTTTAGAAGATAGTTGCTTGATTTTTCAGTTGTCACTGGTGAAGTTAGTGCTAATAATTTCCAGTTTACACCAACACCACCACTCATTGTGAGACCTGCTGGCTGCCGCTGGAAAGTTCTGCTGAGGTTAAGAATATGATGTACGCTACCTTACCCCTGACAGATTGATATTTGTAAAAACAGATCCAACATTACATGGCAATTTCCTTTCTTAATTATTTACCAAATATTTCATTACTTGAAATATTCTACATCCCTTAGTTAGTGCCCCTTAAAGCCACCAGAGGTTTTCTTGGCTGTTAACTTCAGGGTTCGTGGGATTATCTTGCAAAGCCTGGACACTCACGATATAAAAATAATGATCTGTTGGAAATTGATTAGGACCATAAAGCAAAATGAAATTGGTTCAAGTTCCATGCAAAAATAATTGAGACATTCATTCACTTTCCACTTGTGTCTTACTGTAGAAAGGGTAGTTTTGTATGGTAATGTGTGATGATAAGTTTCCTCTAGCTCATATATGTGCAAGGAGTTGCATGGATGCCTATGAACTGGATGAATGAATGATGATCTTGCCTGAACAACTGCTTGTTTTGGGTTCTTTTGAGACACCAATTAGTAATGTGACCCCAAAGTTCTCTTATATATCATTTTGCTTTACGTGATAGCAATTACCTGTGGTTTCTATATGGCTGTTTGAGTTTGAGGTGTTTTCATATTTCACTGTTATTTTATATTGTGTTTAATAGCTTGGTTTATCTCATACTTAGACCTGCTAAGTTTTGTCATGGTTATTGTTTTGCGTCATTAAACAGGAGCATCTAGCAAGGGATGATTTGGCATTTGTTTTCTCACTTAAGGTGAGTCCTAGAATGCCCCTTTATATTGTTTTGTTTCTATCATTTGAGAATGGTTATAATTTATATATTCTATATACTTTAAAGGTGGGCCAGATTGATGTTTATTAACGAAGCATTCTAAATTTTTATCAGGCTGCAGATAATGGAACAGTGTATGGTGTTTGCCTACAAGTACCAGAAATAGTTCAGAGGCCACCTGCTATTTTAGGTTCTTCGTCGCCCTTGTCTCATCCATCTGCAGGGTGCAGCCGGTATTTGGTTTCTGCCCCACGCTGCTATTGTCTGTTAACCAGAGTTCCTTTCTTCGAGCTACACTATGAGATGCTGAACAGGTTAGCTTTTCTAGAATTGCTTTTTGAGCACAAGGAAATGATCTCACGCTATTCTTTTGTGATGCAACTGAATTCTGTGCTTGTTGAGTTTCTGACTCGTTCATCCTATGTGGCAGTATTATTGCACAGGAACGTTTAAACCGGATAACCCAGTTTGTTACTGAAATGAGTCTCAGTGATTACTCCCCTTCAGCTTCAAGAGGACAGGATCAGTTCAATCGGAATTTCGACTCGCCTAAGAGGGAAAACTCTAATGAATGGATGTCATCAGCAATACCTGTTGATAGTGCAGTAGCACTCACTGCTGCTGCTGCTGGCATTATAACTGATGACGAGGTCTCATCTTCTTTAAATGCTGGGGAAGCTCAATCTCCCTCAAGTGGTGATGCAAGTGAGGCCTCGGATTTTGGGCCTTCTAAAGAGACAGATCAGGATAGCAAAAGTAACTTACAAGGTACTGATGATTGTGCTTCTGATGCGTCATCTGAAAGGCGTGCTAATGGTTTTGGAAGACCATTTGGAAATTATGAAAATGGTAGATGTTCTCCTGAGGCCACCTTGTTATCTCACTCTGACAACAAACTAGAGAGAAGCAGTAGCTCTTTGTCCTTATACAGGTGGTACAGTTTACATATCTTATTTTCTTTTCTAGGGTTAGATGATTTAGTCTATGTCCTTGATTTCCTATTTTCCATGATTTAGTCTCTGTATGCATTCTTTTCATGCCCATTCTCTTTAAAATCACTACAGTCTATAATTATTGGTCTCTTCTGACAGTTCAGTAAGAAGCATGGATGAAGATGAAGATTATTCATCAAATCAGGATAGTGATTATTCTGGTGATTTCATGACAATGGAATGGGCTAAGGTTCGTTTATCTTTTTCATTCTGGAAGGATTTTTTCTTTCCTGTAATTTTCTTGGGGATAAATCTAAATTGAAACTTGTTTCTACTGATAGTGTAGTTCTTGTGCAAGCCGTCTCATATATTATGTACTCTCTTACAGGAAAATAAGAATGATTTGCTACAAATAGTATGTGCTTATGGTGCCTTCCCTATTCCTGCACGAGGAAGTGAGATAGTTTTCCAGCCGCTTGAGCACCTGCAGGCTATTAAGTACAAACGCCCTCCGGTTTCTGATCTTGGTGTGGATGAAAAATCATTAAATGCAGAGTTTTATGGCTCAATTAAATCTGCTGAGGTATGATTTTTATATGGCTTCATTACCTCTGGAAAGCAGCTTCTTTTCCACTGCTCGTCTCAGTTGGGATATCATTTTCAGATGAATGCAAGGTTAGCAGCTGCGGAGGAAGCTGTTGCATTATCTGTCTGGACCACAGCAACTATTTGCCGAGTCCTTTCTCTTGATAGTGTAAGGTTTTACATTTCTGTGATTTTCTTTGGTTATGTAAATCTAGTGCTAGTTCTTTTGTTTGCATCCTATATTTCATCAGTTTTGTTGCGTCTCATTTAGATGGCTGTGTAGAAGACAATCAACTGAGTCAGAAGAGATTCTTAGCATAGCCAGGATAGGTTATTTTTTTTTCTTTGTGTTTTCTTTTTGTGGAGGTTACGTATCAGATTTAAATGTAGAGGTTCAAATATCATTTGTGTCTTCTTGGCGAGATATTTATTAAACCAGTGGAGATGCATCTTTGGCCATTTCATCTTCAGCATATTTGCAGGGCAGTAATGACATCTTATCATTTATCATTTTCCTAGGATCTCTTCCTTTGCAATACATCAATTGGATGCTTTCTTCTTTTGTTATTTTATTTTATTTTGTAAAACTTGTTTATTTTTTCTCAACAACAATTCCCAATATGATCCCACATCAAGTGAGGTCTACGAGGTCAAAATGTGCGCAACCTTACCCTTGACAGAGCATGTCAGAGAGGTTGGTTCTGAAAAACCCACAAAAACAGTTTTTGATTCAAATATTTAAGTACTTTTCTTATTTCGGGCAATTGTTGAAGGAGGATTGCTAGGTCAAGTAAAAAAATAAAAAATAAAAACTACTCCCTCCGTTCATTATTGAAGGTGACACTCACTATTGAGCACAATAATTAAGGAGAGGAAGGAAATAGCCACATTGTCCTTTACTTTACTAGTGGGTATAAAGGTGATATTGACTCGATGAGAGAGAAAAAGCTAAGGGTATTTTAATACTTTCAAGGGAAATTTTTGCCATAATTGGTAGTGTAACTTTCATTTGTGAACGTACCAAAACGGAATGCGTAACCTTCATGAATGAACGGAGGGAGTATAAAATAACAATAAACAAATCACAAAATAAGTTCAGTACAAGTTCCTTCCAGTGATATTGATTTACCTTGCATATGTTTCCATCTGTATTTCAGAACCTGCTAATACTTGTGCTTCTTTGACTGAGAGAGAGTGACCATGTAATATCCACCATTTCAGGTTTTGGCTTTGCTTACTGGAGTACTTCTGGAGAAACAAGTGGTAGTAGTCTGTCCTAATCTGGTAGGTTATTTCTGTTGATTCAATTTTATGTTTGCTTTGATTTGGTTTGGCTGAAGCTCTCTGGGCTGCATTTGGGCTCTTAACTGCTTCAACTTTCTATGAATGTTCCTTGACTGAAAGTCATGTGCCTTAAGTTTATGTATATATTAATTACTGATTAAAAAGCACCATGTAATTTAGATGCTAACGTACATTTTGATTTGAGCTGAATGTTGTTTTACATAATTGATGTTTCAAATTTGGTTTTCGTTCATCTGGTTAGAAAGAGTTTTTCATTGCTTTTCTACCAGAGAATAGTGGTGCCTTTCACTGCCACCACAGGGAGTTAACTCCTGCCAGAGACTGCCACTAATCGGCTTCAAATCTTCAATATTGGGGGTGGGGGTGAGGAGCCAAAAGATGCACTGGCTAATAGTTGCCTCATTTCCACTTAAGATCATGGACTCTGATATAGGCTAATATAACATGTTGTTATCTGATGACTGTTAACATTATCTGGGTTCAAAATCACGTCAATGTACGTTGTGTTACGGCATAGCTGCATCAGTTGTCACAGTTTGCTACCTCAGGGGTTACATATATAGATGCTATTGCTTTTCACAGATCAGAAAAATTCTAACTCACATATTGGCTTTACAAATGCTTAGAGATCTTAATTCGCTCAAAGAAAATGGAAGAGCCCAAAAGGTGTGTTTTTGAGTACACTTATATTGCAGTTCAAATTGGTCGATTCGCCTGGAGGACGGCAAGATGTAGCTTTGAATACTTTGAAACTGTTAAAATCACGACTGACCACAATTGTTATATAGGCTTAGATTCTCTCAATCCCGATTGTGGTTTAGTGTCTATTTCTGTGAACTGAAACAGGGTGGGCCAATCAGCTGTGGTAGGGGTTCCAGTGAGGGGACGGGGTTCTAGGGATGCGGTGAAAGAGGGAAAGGGTTGACACAGATGTTGGCTGAGATGGTACACCTAAAATGCAACCTCTCTGTTGGACCCCTTCTTCTCAGCCCGAGTTGACTTTGTTGGCAGCAATGCGCTGCAACTCGATTTGGGTGGTTGCCTGGTTGGTGTTGAGGGTTGTTTGGGGGAAGAGGAAGAAATATTAGGAGATGATTAATTCTGTCCGGTGCTTGACTTGATTGGAATTTCTTAATTTCAATATTTTTCTCAGTGTAGATAATCCTATGTGATGTTCGATCGATCGAGAGAGATAAATGAAACATAAGTGTAATAAGATTGCACTAAATCAAGTCTCTACCTTAGAACTTGCCGTTAAACTGATATGGCCATCTTCCAGCATAAGTTGGTAAGGTTCTATATGGAACCTCAATATGAGCAATTTGAGCACTTAAGCTGGTGTTGATGCTTAAATGATTGTGTTAACTTATTCAGGCTTTGAGTCTCTGGATATAAAAGTTCACGTTGGACAGAAGGACAAAAAATCATCTGGCTCAGAGAGAGGAGACGGTGACTCAAGGAAAGGGGAAATTTTTGGACTTGAAGGGGACACATTAGTGTTAATTAGTTTTTATTAGAGGACTTGCATATGTTGGTGGGGCTCTTTGTGAAAATCACATATGAGGAAGTTGAAATTTATGTCAATGGATAATTTTTTTTCTTTTGCTTTCTGTTTGTGTGCAAAGTTTGATATTGTACATAGCTTGTAGCTTGAATTTTATTTCACTCTTGGATAAGATTATCGAGCTACATGAAAAACAAATCTCGAATGTAGTTGGATTTACATGTTAAACCTTTGAGGATATTGATGATCACCTGCTCATTGTTAAATGACAACTCGTCCTGAAGATGTTTGCTGACAGCGCTGATAGCAATCTTTGATATTCTATTTTCTGTAGTGTCCCCACCTCAAATGGGTTTTAGGAATGGAGTAGGATTTTATTGATTTCTGACTTTGTTTTACCTGTGATCAATAATTTCAAATTGGGTATCAATATTTACATAATGATGCCAATTTGATGTGTAGAGAGCTTGTAACTTCTTCTATTCTCTTCAAATTGAAAGTGTGTGTCATCTTGAATTTGTCTAAGGATCCATCACTATTGAGATAATCAAACTTTGAATTCTAGTGTTAGAAGCTTCGTAGTGGCCCACATCGCATACTTTTTCAAGATGTTCGATAACTTGCTGCTTGATGTTAATTTTCCGTGCAACTTATACGTCCTTCTCTATAGAATTTCAATATTGAGGAGGACTACTATGACCAAAGTCAGCGTGAGGGAGTAACCTTAATGTTGACAAAAATTTCATAAATGCAAGATTGGAGCCGGAAGATACACATATGTAAACCTTGGGGGGATAGCTCAATTGGTAAGAGCTTCTAGAGGCCCTAGTTAGAATCCCCTTAGGGCCACTAGAGGTTTTCCTGGCTGTTAACTTTAGGGCCCATGGGATTAGTTGCGCAAAAGCTCAGATACCCATGTTATTTAAAAAAAAAAAAAAGATGACATGTATGAACAATTGCTTAAATTTGTTATGCATGGGGAGAAATAAAGTGTTACTCTTCAGCACTGCATGTTGTCTTATGGTATGCTTGTACTTGTATGTTTGAAATTCACATGAACACAATCATAATATAATCTACTCAATGGCTCACACTTCCCTTGTACATCTTTCTAATATGCAGGATGAAATGTCTATTTCAGATAGGTATAATCTACATTGGCTTGGATTGGTTTCACTTTCTTTATTATTGATAATGATGAGATGAGAAGTCAATAGAAACTTGAATATCACTGTGGTGATACCCTAACTGCTTAAGTGAATGATTTTAGAGCTTATTGAATTAGACTGAACTGAAGTAGAGCTGACTGTAGAGCATAGAGTCATTCAATGACAGTGGGCTTCACGTTAATATTTTATTGCATGCTATTTCAGCTACAATGTTTTATGTTGTGTTTTTTTGTGCACCATAATATTTAATGGCTTCTTATGACTAAATTTGATTTTTGCAGGGTGTTCTGTCAGCTGTAGTGCTCTCTCTCATTCCAATGATTAGTCCATTTGAATGGCAGAGTTTATTTCTTCCAGTAAGTTGATGATAATTGCCTACAACTGATATCCTACTTTAGTTTGTATTTAATCGGCAGTTGCTTCGTTCCTGATGCCTGCCTCCCTCACCTTCAAGTGTGCATATCACATACCCACATTTTCACGTATTGAGACTCTTACTATTGAGAACTCTATCATGATGTTTATTTTAGTTACCCTTCCACTCACTGGTTGATAATGGATCATGAGATTGTTACTTTTTTTTTTTTTTGAAAGCACCAGTCACTTGATATTCTGTGGATGGCGAATGCTATTCATTCTGGGTCTTATTGTACTTGTATTTTCTTCTTTTCCAGATTCTCCCGGGGAAGATGCTCGACTTTCTTGATGCTCCTGTTCCTTACATTGTAAGTATCAATGATTTGGGTCCTCACATTTTAATTTAAATAAAAAATCATTCAAAGTTTTTCTTTATAAAGCACCGAATAACTTGTGGCTCATGCACCCATCAATGGTTTCATCACAAGCACAGCTAAAAATTTAATAAGCAGGTTGCTTGTTTAATGAAGTTTAGGTCTTCCCTGAATAAGCCTTTGCTTTACAGTTGAAAATAATTGGTACATATGCTTGTACGTTGCACATCAATCCCCAATTCCTTAGTATATTTGATACTTCGTCAACTCTTTCTGTTAGCTATAATACCTGCATCCCTAATCCGTAGCTATCTTTTTTTGTGGATAATTATGCGGTGCGTTTTTGTTTTTTTCTTTTTGAACAAGGAAGCTGGGCTCTGAGGCCCTATACATCTGGGGTGGGGATGGATGGCCCAAAGGCCTTTAACACAATCTCACTCCTCAATGGAGGGGCATGAGACTTGAACCTTTAACCTCAAGGTTGGAGATGTGGTAGCTATGCCAACTGAGCTTCCAGCTTTTGCTCGTGCGGTGAACATATGGTGTCTATGCTCCATCCTTCAAATTGGAGATAACACATGGTTTCATGTTTATTCATTTGGTTAACTGAGTCATTGTATTTGCATGTAGGATAAATCCAATAAGCATGTGGTGCTCCTACTTTAGAATATGTTTTTTTTTTTGGGATTGAAACATGTCCCACACACATTGCATATTGTCTTTCTCATATAGTTCTCTTGCGTTCTGGTTTGTAGGTTGGTATACAGAATAAACCATCAGACTTGAGGATGAAGACTTCTAATCTTGTCCATGTCAATGTGGCAAAGGATCAGGTTTGCATTCTTGTATTTGCTTTATTAAGTTGTTGAGGAAGACAGAGAGAGTCTTGTCAAGGAACCCTATCTACTTAATTGACACCAAGCTTATACTCTAGTACATAATCCTGAGATCACAATCACAGTTTGATTATATTGTTGCTTACTTCCTTGACTCTGGTCATCTGTCCCTCGCTTTTATCTCTGTCTCTCTACATTCTCTCTCGTTTTGTTTTTGGGGGCTAAAAATGGGCTCATGAAGAGTTTCCTTGAATTTTGCAACCATATACACAATGTTCCTCCCAGCTGTGTAGTATCTCCTTTCCACCCTGCTGCCTTTCAGTGATCCTTGTAGTCAGTTTCTTTGTGTATATAGCTTGTACCCTTGCAATATTGGAGCCCTTTTCATTTTTAAATATGTTGGTGCAGGTGAAAACGTGTTCCTTGCCCCTGCTACCACGACGCAAGGAGCTCTATGCTGAACTTCGTCCAATCCATGCTTCTATGGCTAGTCAATTTAGAGTAGCTGAGAAGCATCCTGTATATAGGTGCAATGAAGTTCAGGTACATTTCTAGTTCTCTTCCTAAATGACTAGTGGTCTTATGTGTTCTGATTAGTAATAATGAGATGTTACTTCTTTGATATCTTATCTGCATTGAGCTTGGTGGGTTTGGGGAGGGCTATGCTGGGAAGATGTTGTAGTTGGGCACTGTAACTAGTCGTAACGTCATGGAAAGCTAGTGTTTACAGGTGTCGTGTAGTTTGTGGTGGCTGTTGTGCTATGAAGTTTGTCAGCTGTATCGACTGTATCAACCATTCAACTGTTTGTTGGCCATATTGGCTGTTTTGTGGTTCGTATACTTGTATTTGCCATTCTGATACGGCCAAGAAATTTCACAGCTCATTGTGTATCGGAATTTTGAGGTATGACAAGTGAAAACCGATATGTAAAGCCGGAAAACTGCATACTGGCCAATAATTGGCTCCCTGGTTTACCCATTATCCCTGTAGTTGGCGGCTTTTCCTGTGATGCAATAGAATACGTCAACTGACATGTTATTCAATGTCAGATAATAAGTAGAGGACGATTTCAGTCCATTCTGTTTGAAAGCTGAAAAGCCAGTCCACTTCTTAATCTTCAGCTGTGTTGAAAGTGGACGTAGTTGTATACCTGTAGCTGCTGTAGGTATCGCTGATTATTACTCCTGCGATATTTGTTTTCATTTCTTCATATCGAAAACAGGAAAAGATGCGCCATTCTTTGTGTGTGAACTGTAAACAATGTTCCTACTTTTGCCTCTTCTGTTCACATCCTTAAAACCGTATCATATGATCCAAGTTTCCTTGCAGGCCGAAGCTGCAACACGTTTCATAGGGGTCATGAAGAGATATATGGAGTCTCTATGTGTGGATTTAAGGTCTTATTCCATCACCAGCGTCCAATCTAACAATGACCGGGTGAGTGAAAAGTCGCAAATATGTTCATCTTTTCAGATTGCTGATACAAAAATTGGGATCTGCCGTATATATGTGACTCTTCTTTGGCAATGCTTGCAGGTCTCCCTACTCTTGAAGGATAGTTTTATTGATTCCTTCCCTAGTAGAGATCGACCATTCATTAAGGTTAGCTCTTCCCTCAACTCCCATAATCTCCATACTTAATTTTGCTTTACATTCTGTAAATCTTGGTTGATTCCTTTATTTATTCTCATTTTACGCAAATAAAAATTTCAATGCTTAGCCTCTTTAATCCAAACAGAAGAATAAATTACAATCTAAGAAATCATTTTAGAGGATTTTGATTGCTTATGCCTTCGTATTTGTGGCTTTTGCAGCTATTTGTAGACACACAAATGTTTACTGTTTTATCCGACACTCGTTTGACAACCTTTGAGCTTGAGAAGTCATAGCTCAGTAGAAGAGATTGCCAAAGACGAAGCCAAGATACATGAACTGTTGAACGAACCGCCCCAAGATCAGACAGTTATTTGCAGCCAGATAGGTTTTATTGCTCTTTGTAGTTACATGACAAGGTTTTTTTTCCTTTTCAGATTAAACAGCCTGTGTCTGCATTTTGTAAAAAAAAAAAAAAAGAAAAAAGGAATTTTGTAACATAGTGTCATAGCCAAGTACATGGATACCTTACAGAGTGAGAGAGTTGAATCAACTTAATTGCTAAAATTTTCATAGGGAAAAGTGTATCTGGGCTCAATTGAAGCCTGAGGTCTGACCTTGTGTATATGTTCTTTATCTATTCAATAAAACTTATTTTCATCTTCAAATCTCCATATCTGGTTATAACAATTATAAAGAATTTATGTGCAGTCTAGATATTGTAGTTGTTACTTGTTAATTCATTGCTCACTTTGAAACGAAAATCTTAGGCTGCTACCAGATACTTTATTATCTCAAATTTCAATACAATTTGCTCTTTTTTTCCAATTTTTTATAGAAGAATTATTTGGAGTAGCATGTTTCTTTTCAAGATCAACCAGGTTGAGTAGACGATCTCGAACCCGGGTATTTGATGCTACAACTAAAGAAATAAAGGGGTCTTTACTCTTTGTTCGTGTGCGACATCTCAAGATAAGTACTTGAAATGTGGTGTAACAAGACAAGTAATAACATACTTGAACGCGACTCCAAAATCACGGCTTCTATCTTGCTATGAACAATTTTTGATATCTTCACAACTCTGTGTTGTAATTGCTTGCAAGCAGAAAAATATATTGTATATATATATATATTACATGTATGGAAAAAAGAGAAGACAGAGAGAATAAGGTACTATGAAATCCTATAATTTTTCTAGGAAACAAGTTTACAAACCATCATGATGAGGTGATCTATTCAATCTTGTTCTATGTTACCATGAATATTTAAAAGCCAGCAAGTAAATTTTCAGGACTCTTATAATGTCACCACTAAACTGTTTTATATCACCCCAAATTGATTGTCTCATCATAAGTCATAAGACGGTTGCACAGGGATCGAGAACTGCAATCGGAATTGATTATTAGGAGTAACAAAATACACAGAACGCAAACGTCCAATGTTAATTTCTTTTCCTGTTGGGGTAATCTGAGATGCTATTTTTTCTGCAACAATACAAGCATACGTATACATTTGTACTCTATTTTTCTTCGTCCTCTGAATCCTTTTCTGCAACAATACAAGCATACGTATACATTTGTACTCTATTTTTCTTCGTCCTCTGAATCCGAATCTGCAAACACGGGCTTGGGTTGCGTCGAAGCATAGGCTGGAGCAATAAACTTTGGTTCTTTTTCTGCAGCTTCAGCATACTTCAGTATAGCTTCTCTGGGATCTTCCTCCATCCATGTCTCCTTCAACATGCCCCCTTGCTGCAAACAAAGCACGAATCATATGTCTGAACATTTCAAAGGTAAAAAGCCCAAAAAATTGACCAATTAAAACAATGATTACCTTCATGAGATATTGGGTTAACAAGCTACCAGAAGATGTACCGGTTCTCCCACCATGGCCAGGTCCTGTGATAGGAAGCTCGGGCCTGTGGGATTTCATCGGGTCCTTCAATGTCTTCTCTCTCTGCCTTTTGCGGCTTGGTTGATCTCTAAACAAGGGGAGTGCATGTGGGTTGTGTATAACTGGCTGCACCTCGAAGTCATCCGCTGACTTCCTCCTTGGTGCACGAGCAACACATACTAGAGCACCTCTCTCACTTATGGTCGGATCATAGAGTATGTGTGTTCCTCCTTGGCTTTTGTCTCCAGCAGTAGCGAAAACCTTGAAACATGGGGAAAATTGGGTTTGACATGAGCAGTGATTGAAAGTTGAGATGTGCCGATGAGGTCTTGGCCTAGTTGGGTATGTTAAGTCCTAACTTAGATTCCTTCCATTCCTAGAGATACCATCTAGGGGTTGTAACTTGTAAGCTAGAAAGACGAAGTGTGACTTTAAAGCTATATATGTAAAATAACATACCTGATTTAGCTTTGGGTGCCAACCACATTGCACGACACTGTGAGTAGGAGAGATACCGACCCTTGAGACTAATTCGAGCTTTTCACGATCATAAAAGCACAGCAACCCTCCTATTGGGCTGTCTCTTTCAACGGAAGTACCAGTCAAGATGAGCTGCTCATCAGGATTAAATGCAACATTCGTTTGAGCATAGTTATTTGGCAAATCCTCAAACACCTTAAGAGACTGCTTCATTTGACGCATATCCCAAACCTGAGAGACATTTCATAGTTTAATGCAGAGAGGATTAGACTAACTTGATACAAGTCCATGAAGAAAGTACTTTACATAAGAACAAAAAGTACCTTCAATGTACCATCGAAGCTTCTAGACAAAAGATGACGGCCATCACTAGAAAATTTCAGTCCAGTAATATCATCTGAATGTGCTTTTTGAACATGTATATCTGGTCTGCTCCCCCATCCTGGCTTGAGGTTCCATATCTATGAGGCAGCATCAGACATCAGTGAGCCATGGATAAGAAAGTGCAGAAAGTTGAAGAGGAAAGCATAAAACTGAGAAAATACACAGGGAGATTTCGACGAGTACCTGGATAGATCCATCTCCTATTCCACCAGCAATGCTTTTTCCATCGCAGTGCCAAGCACATGTTGTGACCGGAACTCTTCCAGGCCTTGCAAGCTTTGGCTTAATAACCTACATAACCAAATGGTTTTAAAGTTGATAACCAGGACAAGCAATACTTACCAAGGGAAACCTAGCATCAACCAATGTAAAGAGAAGAAATTATGAGAGATTACTGAACAAGCACAAATAACATTTACAGAACAGCCAAGCCTTCTCAGCTCTCCTCCTGTGTCTCCAACTGGAGGTAAATTATAAGGAAAACGCTCTGCCAAGTGCCAATGGAGATGATTGAAATGCAGCTCTCAACAGTTGACTGGTTTTGGACCTAAAGCCTCACTTCAAAATTTACTGGGCCCACAAACAATATTGATTGTATTATTGGTGGGGTACATCTCCTACTGTTCCAATCCTCCACTGAATCATTGCCCCCTAATTCGACCTCTCCTTGGGTATAACCTTTGCCTTCCACCAGGACATATATATCTCTCGTCTCTATCTAACTTTCTCTCTAAATTTCTGGGTTTTGAGCTTCCAATTAGTATTTGGAGCCTTTTGAATTTACTGAAAAAGCTTCTTCTTTCTCTATCTCTATTGTGGTTCAAGTGATGTGGTGACAAGTATTTTTTACAAAACCTTGGGGTTTGCGTTTTATCTTGAGTTTACCCACTATGAGACGGAATGACAGGAAGTAATTCCTACAGATTAGGCTCAATTTCCTTTCCCTATTTTTTAGTCTTCAAATTTATGTTTTGTCCAGCTCCGTCGAAGAAAACCAACTTCATATTGCTAGTACCATGACAACTAATCCACCTTCTCACTATTCGGTGATCACATGCAATGCCTGTGCATCAAACAAGAAGTAAAGACAAGAAAAAAGGTTTAAGGCACCGATCTGGTTGGGCTCTTTCCCCGGATCAGTGTGTCGTGTGTCACCGAGCTGGAGAGACCTCCCACCATTTCTTTTTACATTGTGCCTTTGCGAGAGCTTTATGGCACCACCTACTGGGGATTAGGGGGGAGTGTTTTGTCAGCCGTGTTGATGTTGGGCAATTTCTGCAGATTAGGTTTGTTGGTTTGGGGCGGGACAAGGAGCACACTTTGCTTTGGAGATGTGCCTTCTTCGCACTCCTCTGGTGTGTTTGGCTGGAACGCTACTCCGTATCTTCTCGGGAGCGTCAATGCCTGTGGACTTTGTTTGGAACCGCATTGTGTACATGGCCTCTCTTTGGGCCAAAGTGGTTGGGGCTTTTAGGGGTGTTACCCTCACTGACATCCAACGTCATTGGGGAGACTTGTAATTCTTTACTTTGAGGACTCCTTGTCCTCTACTTCTGTAACTACAACCGTATATTGTGATTAATATACTTTTTCTTTATCAAAAGAAGAAAAAAAAGATAAAGGTTTAAAAAGTTGATGATGCAATATTTGCATCTACTATATGTCCTTGATCAAGAGAGTTTGGTTCAAGACCAAGAGTTCCTTGATAGTGCTTGTATCTTGAAAGTTTTGGGAACAATTTGAGTCAAGATAATCAGGGGGAGCATGTTCATTGTTACTTGATCAGGTTAAGAGTATACAAGGGAGCTAAGGAATAAACATTTCATGATCACATTAAGCTAGAGGAAAATGGCTTCATTTCCTTTGGTTTATTCTTAATGTTTACTATACATCCTGAATTACTTGTTTGTGCTCAATTTCAAATCACTTGAGTTACTCTCTTGTGTAGTTTGCTAGTTTTGTTTTGAACTCTTTTAAAAGTGGTTCAAATCTGTTTTGGCTTTAGATAAACTTTTCCTCACTCCACCCGATGCACTTGAGCCTACCCCTTGCCCTCCCCTTTGATTGTGGCACTCAAACTCACTCTGGGTTTCCCTTGAATGATGATAAACTGAGTGAAGAACACACCCTAGGTCTGCCACAGAAAAGCCTTGAGCCTATGGAGCTCATAAAAGGCTAAGAAAGCCCACTAAATGAAGTGACTTCTATGGTTTGAGAGCTAGAACACTTATACTCTGTAACCTGACTTTGGATTCAATTGGGATGCAAATTTAACAAAATAAAAAGAAGCTGAAATGATCAAGCAAAAAAGCTAATCTAGCTCAGCTCCTAAATGTTATGGACCTAGGGAGAATGGATACAGAAAGCACCACAATTCTAGAACCTAGGCACTGGTTTACCTCTCTAGTTGGATACAGACTCCACCACCATCTAAAAGGGTAAACACTATGGTTTATGAACGTAATTAATGGATACAGATTCACCACCAAGAATTAAGATTCATGCTTGGCCACCACACACAATAACCACCTGTTGATATAGACACCAAAGTTGAAAGAGAATCCACTCAATTCAATTTTTGTTTATAACTCACCACGACAGCAACATAATAATGTCTAGTTCACCTACGGTTGGTCAAGCTCTAAGGCTGAATGGATTTGTGGTCAAATCCTTTTCAACAAGGGGAGTATGATGCAAATACTGCATCTATGCACTTTGATCCATGGGGTTCCAAATGGCCATGATTAAAGACAAGCATTTGAGGGTGTTCATAAGCTTGAGTTGATGTGAGCTTGGCTGTTTTTTTGGAGCTATCTATTGTCATTCCACCTAGGGTAAATTAAGGGAATCTGTTCCTTATTATTTGGGATGATTATGAGCCTCTAAGGAGCTGCAGATAACAAACACTTTGATTGTCATGGTTAAGCTAAGAGGGAATTTATTTCCTTTTGGTTTATTCTTGTGTTTGTTGGTATAAATCTTATTGATATTGTGCTCATGTTTTGTCAAGCACTCTATGTTTCAGCAAGGTGATTGGGAAGAGTTGATTGTGATTAGTTCCAGCCCTCTCAATTCAGCAAGAATGCAAGCTAGAACAGCCATGAACAATTGGCCTTTGGTCTTGTGCATTGGTTTTTAATCTACCCAAAACAATTTTGGGAGATTACTAGAAGAAGTATTAACCATGTTGTTATTGCAATACATTTATATAGTGGTCAAACACTTTAATATGCAGAATTTATTGAAGCTAGCTGGTGAACCAAATGGCTATAATGTAACAAGCAGCCTAGTGAACTCTCTCATGTGTTAGCAAGCTGCTGCAGCTAGGATATGCTATTCTTAATGTTGTTCGAGTATAATAGGTCAATTGGAGCATACCTTAACCTGAAGACATCCTATTTATTGGTCCCACACTTAAAGAGAGAAAGCAACAACTTAGGACGAAGTTACAGCAGCAGCAGCAGCTCTCCACCTCACCTCATGTGTTCAGTAACAGCAGCCCTCTACTACTCCAGCTGTGGGAGCCTATTGGTTCCTAGCTACTATGAGTCACCTTCCTCTCAATGGCTCAAAGCATATGCAGCAACCAACATCAGAATGAAGCAGCTAAAAGAGGACTTTTGTTGGTTTCCTTAACTCTAAGGAAACCCCTTTTGAGATGTAATATATTAGTTTACTTTTCTTTTCAAGCTTTTATTACAGTTTTATTTAGCTGTTAAGGAAGGTTAATCCGGATGGATTTAAGAGGTTATTAAGCCATTTAACTAGGACTTAATTAACCTTATATTTTGTACTATTTATTTCAGCACAGCCCAAGTAAAGAGGCAGAATTTGATAATAAAAAAGGAAAATTTGACATGAATAATCCCTAGTTTGGGGTATAAAATAATATTAATCCCACGTTTGCATAAATCTTGCAATAATCCGAAGTTTCAACTTGTGTCACCACAATGGTCCTAGAGTGGACGACGTTAATATCCGTTTACATTTTTGCTTCGATTTTTGAGATGGGAGTTATCGATTTAGGGTTATTTTTAAGTAGCTACCACAACCATGTCAGCGAAAATGTTAACGGATGTTAACGTTGTCCACTCTGGG
>BSSO01000427.1:0-34058 GCA_030267885.1 Mesembryanthemum crystallinum
TTTATTAGCCACGAAAGTATTATTTGTGGCAACTTAGCCACGAAAACGTTGGACTTGTAGCCATTTTCCTGAA
This sequence comes from Mesembryanthemum crystallinum, assembly GCA_030267885.1. Taxonomy (NCBI): domain Eukaryota; kingdom Viridiplantae; phylum Streptophyta; class Magnoliopsida; order Caryophyllales; family Aizoaceae; genus Mesembryanthemum; species Mesembryanthemum crystallinum. The sequence continues at coordinate 74 of BSSO01000427.1, forward strand.
ATGGCCACAAAATTATTATATTCCGTGGACAGTGTGCCACAAATTTGATTTACCCGTGTTCTTTGAAATGGCCACAAAATAATTTTTCGTAGCAATTTCCATGCGAACTGTAAAAGTAAGCCACATTTCTGTGGCGAATTTCGTGGCCTAAGTGATGATCTATTGTAGTATACTTTAATTTTATAATATTATAATTTAATAAGTTTTGCTAAAATTATGTAATAGAAATTGATAGTTAAAGTTGTCTCTCCTTTTATAGACTACAAAAAGAGCAAAATTAACTTATATTGTGAAACAGATGGAGTAACAATTTACTTAAATAGTGAGGAATCAAATGGTGCTCCAATGGTTAGGAGCATTCTCTCAAGCATACAATGAGATTGAGAGTTTAATGTTTATGTGAGGTTTTTCTTTAGTTAGATTGATATTAATATATGGGCTCAGATGAGATATTCTGCTTGCTGTCATAAGTTGAATAGAGAGTATAAGATTCATATTTCTCATTATCTTATGTTCGCTAGGGTATATATATAATTGGTTTGGAGATCTATATATCTTGGGTTTCAAGTTCTTTTGTAGCTTGTTTCGTTTGATTGGAAATGGTAGGAAATTAGAATAATTGATATAAAAGAGGTATGTTTTCAATATTTTGGAATAATAAATATAAAGGAATGATCGAGAAAAGAAATGAAAGGATGACGTCAATAATAAAACTGCATTATCACTTTCCTACTTAGATCGATAGTATTATTAGGACAAAAAGTAGCCAGTAAGTTGTAAAAAAAAAAACTTTTTCCTTCTTATTAGTGACCCAAACGTAAAAAAAAAAAATGAACTCAATTTAGTTGAATTCCTTATTGTCAAACCAAATAATGGAAATAAAAAATTCTTTCTTTTCTTTCTCTTTTCTTCTTTTCCACTCCCTCTTAAATCCGGTCTCCAAACCCCTGTTGGCGCACATAGTGAAGCCCGAAAGAGGAATTTATGTGTGGTGGGGTGCCCCTGTTGAGAAACCATCAACGAATCAATCCGACAACTAAAATTTCTAATAAAATAGAGATTTCGCACTCTCACCAAGAGAGACTAAAGAACCTAATAAATGGGACAAAGACTCCCAAAAAAGAGACAAAAGAAACCCAATAACTAGGATAAAGATTATTAATAAAGAGAGTTAGAGACGAGAAATATTTAGATAACTATTGAAAAATGAACAAGAATATCGGAGCTTACCGTCGGCAAAAAGGCCGATGGCAGCCCCCTAGTTCAAGAGCAAAGGAGCCTAGGGTTTTTGAGAGAAAGAGAAATTAAAGAGATAAAAGAAGGAAACATATGAATTGTATTTATTTACTTTTTTTTTAGGGGTTGTATTTATTTACTTGAACATCTTTGAATAAAGAGATATGACTAATTAGTTAAGTTTGATGATAAGAATAGGTCACCACTAATAGCTAACAACTCAATAAAATCGACTATTACCTTCAATTGGTTAACAGGTAACAATAACAACAACCAACATCAAGTAATTACGAAATAGGTCCAATCACCGGTTTCAATTTCTTCCAATTTCTTTTCCTCTTTAAAAGTGGGCGTTTGTTTTGAGAGAATTGGGAGGTGAGAAAGAGCTTTGAACTCTAAAATAAGGCTAATATTCATAGTTGGTTGATGGGATTGGGAATAAAAGAAAGATTGTGATTGAAATTATAAAATAGGGTTAGGATTGGAATTGAAGGCCCCGATTCCCACCATTTTATTATTTGTGGGATGTGGTCAGGTGAGAATTCACTTGACTGTTGAAAATTGCTAATTTGTCATTTCATACACCAATCTCCACCATTAATGAATGGTATTTTAATGTACTAGTAACTTCTATAACGCCATATTTACTTCCACTTATCACACAGATACGTACTCCCTCTAGTTTTATATAAACTAGTGTGTGCCCCGTGCGACGTATGAGTTAAATTTATCATTAGGTAACTATTTTATAAACTGATGGCCACTCTATAGATGTTGTGTTTTTGGTTCATTAAGTACCCTACTTTTTCCTAATCATTTATTTTTTTGGAGTGGTTCATATATTCGTTTGAGTTAATTTCTAATGTGAAACTTTTTATATGAAGTAGTGATTTATTATTATGTGATGCAATTAACCATTGATATTTTAATGGGCTTTATTATTCTTTCTTTTACCTTTTATTTCCTCGTGGAAAGTGATTATTAATACATTTGTCACTCAATTTATTTTGTCAATCTTTTCATGACATGGGAAATTTTAATTAGTTGATTGTAATAAACACAAATCATGATTACATAAACTTTTTTTTTTATAAGTTTATATGTATAACAATTTTTTCTATCTTTGTGCCTTTTCTTTTCTTTGTAAATTCCATATATGTTTTTTTAATTAATGTGCTAACTGTACATCACCTATATATGGGTTAAAATTTTGAAATTTTACTTTCCTATAATATGATATGAAGAGGCATGGGCAGATATAAAATTTTGTTTTCTATTGGATAGAGATTTTTCTTGGTTCATTTTCAATTGGAATTAATTGAATTTTTGATCTTAATGTTCAATAACCCAAATAATAACTTTGATTGTCCTTGTAATAAAAGCCGAAGTTGATAGGTCACATTTATTTTGCTTATTTTTTTTTATTTTAGCGATGACTTAATTATGCTTCATAAATGTTAGGTGACGGTATGACTGTTTTGTCCTTCACTAATTAGCCAATATTGTAATGACACGTGGCGGCACATTTTTCATTTTCTCCCTTTTAATACTCCCTCCGTTCTCTATGTGAGTTGCGGAAAACCAAGCGTCACCTTGTTTGTAGAACGGATGGAGTATTATGTATAGATAGATGCCATCATTCTAGCAAAACTTTTTTTTTTTTATAAGTGTCACTTCAACATTCCAACGCAAAACTTTGACTAGTTTTCCTAATTTATCCCCATATTAAATACACTTAGAGCAATCTTATCTTTTTCCAATGATACTTAAATAAGTGTAGTCTCTCCGTTTCACAATATAGCGCATCCTCTATTACGTGAGTAGAACTTTGTCAATTTTGACCACTAATTCATGATAAATTAGATTGGTACACAATATAACCACGATATCACTAGATTGATCTCTAAAATTGCATTCACAATTACTGTACCTGTTGATAATATATAAGAAAAAATTATTAAAGGTCAAAGTGTGCCTTATTGCCATATGGAGTATTTTTTTTTCCTAATTGTGTGCACAAACCTAAAATGACAAGTATTCAAAACCATATGGAGTGTCTAACAAACAAGAGATTGAGAATGAAACATATGAACGTCTAACAAATTCCCAACCAATAGAAATTGAGGAGATGTAGCCTTATTGCCTCCACCTATGTGAAGGAGTTGTGTCATGTCAGTCAAGGTACAAAGTATTTGGGATTATTGATTATTTATATATATAAGAGATAATTAATTCGCGTATAATTTAGGTGATCAATATGGTTTGCTAGAAACCTCTATTAATTACAGGTTTAATTCATTATTTGGATCAAGCATAAATGGATACAACCCTAAAGGGTCACACACAAGGCAAGAATTAGATCACAGTTAAAATAAATAGTCTGGGCTTATATATTGAGGGCTTAGAGGAGAGAATAAGTAAAGAACAACTTAGACCCACTTGGGGCAAGCCCATATGGGCCTAATTGTGTACTAGGCTTATATAAGGAGATGTGGTAAGCTTTAGAAGTAGAGGGTGAGATTGAACTAGATAGTTTACTTCACACAAGAAAACCCATCCCTCACTCTCTCTAGCCTCACACCTAAAGGAAAAAAAGAGCCATCTTTTTCCGACGATCTAGCTATCCAAGGTTTGGGCGATTCGATCTTGCTGTGTGGACTACTCTAAAGGGGCAACAATCGGAGTCCTAAACTATCTACCAAATTAGCTAGTTTTTCGAGGAATTACGCATTGAAGGTATATTCATTAATTTTCAAGATTCATTCAATTGTTATGTGTAGTATCTTGTATATATGATAATTTCGCCAATTAGATCGTGTCATGTATCCCTAACACTATGCAATTTGGCAAAAGAGAAATATATACTAGAATTTTCAGAGGCCATGACCTCACTGTGGATAAGATTGTTGGACAAATAAAGCACCAGGTTGTAGTTAGAGTCCTTGGTTATATCCTCGTATTTTTATTAGTTCTTACTAGATCCATGAATGTAATGGTAATATAAGTGGTCTTTTTCCCTATTGGATATATAACATGGAGTTTGATTAGGGATGTCGATAGATCGAATAAGGATCGGGTGAAACCATATCCATATCCATTTGTTTCAAATTTAAATCATTCATCCATATCCAAATACATAGGGTAAAGCGTGTAATAGAATGTCCATTGGATATGGAACAAATATTTTCTAACTCATCAACAACATGCATATCCATATCCATTAACCAGATTGGTAATAATTATAAAAAAAACAACCCTGATAGATTGGTATATTTTGTGTCTCTAGCGATAATTATTATTCTTATTTTAATCCGGGTCCACTTTGGTATTAAAAAAATTTAATTGTGCCAGACTTACCTATTTTAACGCTGCCGGAGGAAATCTCTATTAAAAGTTTTTTTTTTTTTTTTTTTTTTNATATGTTGTTACCATTTTTAACACCATTAAATCTCTTTTTCTTATTTTCCTTTAATTTATTCCTCTTCCCTTTATTTTATTTAATTTACTTTGCCCTTCCCTTCTATCTTTCCCTTTATTTTTCCTCTCACCCTTTTCAACCCATTAAACACCATGCCTTCTTCTGGGTAGACACCTTCAAGCAAGGAGATCAAACAAAAACAAAACCCCCCTTAAGTAAACTCTGAATCACTATCAACCCGAATCCTCATCTTTCAAAGCTTATACAACTCTTCTTCCAACACAACCAGGCAATCGACTCTCTAGTAACCGAGTCAAGTCACTAAGTTGGGGGCGAACGGTGGCATAGTCGAGTAACCTCTTATCCCAATCAATCAGCTCCCACAATGATTGAAACTTAAAAACAAGCCTCTTGAGACTGAAAGAAATGTGGCCAGTGCCCAAATGGCGAGACGAGTGGAATCAATTTCAAGGTCCCATCTGGGCATTATTCTTACTCATTAAATGAGGTGGTTTTAAAAGTGGGGTTATGAGGCAATTTGGGGGTTTTATGGAAAATGATGAGAATTTTTGAGGTTTAAGCTTGAATTTGATGGAATTTGGAGGTGGGTTACAGTGGGATTAGAGGGTTTAGCTTGATAACAATGGCACAAATGGAGAGAGGGAGGGAGGGAGGGAGGGAGGGAGAGAGAGAGAGAGAGAGAGGTGCGCAAATTCTTAGCTACACCCGAGAGTAGCTAATTAGCTACACTTAGGGAATGTCTAACAACTGCAAATTTATTTTTTACCACCTTCAATTTCATTATAAAACCGCTATAACAACTTCATTCATCTATAACTATAATTTCATTGTATGATAGATAAATGAAGTTAGTACAACTGTTTTATAATGAAGTTGTAGGTGGTAAATAATGAAATTGCAGGTGGTAAATAATGAAGTTATAATTGTTGGGCATCCATTAGGTGTAGCTAATTAGCTACTCCCAGGTGTAGCAAATAATAAATGAGAGAAGTGGGATTGCAACCAAAAAAAAAAAATGAAGAGAGAGAGAAAAATGAAATTAAATGAAGGGAAAGAAGATGAAGAAAATAGAAAGAAAATGAGAAAAAGAACTAATAATCTGAAGAATGGTAGTAAACCAACATAAATGCAAATTAATAAATTTAATAGAGATTCCTTTCGACGGCGTTAAAATAGGTGAATTTGGAACAATTAACTTTTTTTTAATACCAAAGAGGGTTCAAAGTAAAATAAGAATACCAATTTGTTGCCGGAGACACAAAAAATATCAATTTGCTGGGGGTTGCTTTTTTAAATACCTATCTGGATCATTGGCGACATTTAGGCACTTAAACCTAAATTTCATTTTTTTCAGCGAATTTCCGATGAGCACTATTTTTTATTTATTATTATTTTATGTAATTTTTATATTGGACTAGTACTCTAATTGGTAAGTGGATCATAGGCATTCATTTGGTGGTTTGGTGAAATCATAACACGAGTGTTGGAAGGTGTTTGATTATGTTTACCATGGTCGTTTGATTCCTTAAAAGAAGAAGATGGAAGAAATGAATAAAAATAATTGAAGGAAAACAAAAAAGTACATAAAAAACAAAGAAGTGTAGTCCCCGCCGGAGATGTGATGTCAATATGCAATTTCAGCTCTAAGTGCCAAAATGTCTCAATTTTTTTTTTATACCCCAGTGCCGTCGGATAAAGGAAAACTACCAAGTTGTCGGTTAAGGCTCACTTAAACTACCAAATTGGTTACACCAGATCACGGGTTCGAGCCTCCTGGGGAGCACCTACACGAATTTATTCGTGGAATACCCGAGGCCGTGCGTTAGGCCCTTTAGCCACGCCCAAGGAGGAAGGAAGTTCCTCCTTGCAGACATCAAAAAAAAAAAAAACTACCAAATTGGTCAATTGAGGCCCTAAATATCTCACTTTTTATATCCCAGTGTCGCTGGTGAAAGGAAAAAAATATCAAATTGTTGCCTAAGACTCACTTAAATTACCAAATTGGTCAATCGGGGAATAATAAAAAGGTACAACCCCTAAATTGTTGTATTTGATACTAAAACTATCACTTATAGACTTAAGACACCAGCAGTGACCTATATTTCCGTCAACATCGTCACTACATAACACACAGTCCTAGATCTACGGCCCCACAATCCGCCTTTATCCGAATCCAACGGTCAGTGACAACCTCTTACATCACAGCCATGTAACATCCTCACTTGCACCGTCTGAATTCAATTCTGCAAGACTTGCAACTGTTTAGGAGAGCTGCCAAACAAACAAAAGTGTTTTTTAATTGGCCAACCAAAAACAAAAAAAAAAAAAAGAAAAAAAGAAAAATACTTCCCATGTTCTGTAGAGTAAACTCTCTCTATCTATCTCTACCCTTTTTCCCATTTTCTCTCTCTTCTCCCCTCCAATTATTCATTTCAAACAGTTTCAGCTTGATCGGGTCTTCATCTGCTTAATTTGAAGAATTTTGGGTGAGGGTTTCATTTCAATTTTGAATTTGATTGTTGTTTGTTTTTTTATTTCAATTTTTGCTTGTCTGAAAGTTTGATTTTTGTTTTGGTTTGGTTGGTTTTCAGTAGGGTTTTGTTTTGATCGTGTTTGTTTGCTAACGCTGCTAGAATCTAGGGTTTTCTGTAAGTGTGCCCTTGATCGTTTCATTCATCAATTGTTTAGGTTTTAGTTTTGTGTTAGCTCCATTTCAAATCAATATTTTTTTTTAATTATTTTTTTACTTCTAGGGTTACTTGTAAGTATTGTTTTAACACAATTTTGTAGCTTTTGCTTGGACTAAATTGGGTTTTGCTGGCTTCCGTTGCTGAAATTGACTTCTTTTGAAAATTTATTAGAACTGGGGAATTATCAATTTTTTCTGGGTTTGGAGGGTTTGGAATTGAGTGAGAGTACTTGCCACTGTGTTCGTGTTTTGCTATTGAATCAATCTGAATTGCTGAAGTTGACTATCAGTAGTTTACTTTATATTGTGGCATAATCGGTTTTCAGTGCTATCATTTTGCACTTTTCGGAAGTGTTTTCAGCGACATCTGTTGCGAATACGACAATGTTGTTGATGTTCAGTTAGTTTTGAATGTTTGTCACAAGCATTTAATGTGAAGATCTATGAAGTAACATCTGCGATTGAAAGGAGATGGAAAAGTTTTCGCCACCCTTTTTTCATGCTTATTGACTGCTTTTGACAATGGTTGATTTTCTAAGTACCTTTTTGTCGTTTCAGCAGGAACGTGAACAAGCAGCAATTGGCTACTGTTGCTTGTTCTAAATGGAGTCGTGCAATTGTATTGAGCCACAATGGCCAGCAGATGATCTATTGATGAAGTATCAATATATATCTGATTTCTTCATTGCACTTGCCTACTTTTCAATCCCATTGGAGCTAATCTACTTTGTTAAGAAATCAGCTGTGTTTCCATATAGATGGGTGCTTGTTCAGTTTGGTGCTTTTATTGTGCTCTGTGGAGCAACACATCTAATTAATTTATGGACCTTTTCGATACATTCGAGAACAGTTGAAACAGTCATGACCACTGCAAAGGTTCTAACTGCTGTTGTCTCCTGTGCAACGGCCCTTATGCTCGTCCATATAATTCCTGACTTATTAAGTGTAAAAACTAGGGAATTGTTCTTGAAAAATAAGGCTGCAGAGCTTGATCGAGAAATGGGCCTCATCCGTACCCAAGAAGAAACAGGTAGACATGTAAGAATGCTGACTCATGAGATCAGGAGTACTCTTGACAGACATACAATTCTTAAAACCACACTTGTTGAGCTGGGCAGAACTTTGGCTTTGGAAGAGTGTGCATTATGGATGCCAACACGTACCGGGTTGGAGCTTCAACTTGCCTATACACTCCGGCAACAAAATCCTGTGGGATTTACGGTCCCCATTCAGCTTCCTGTAATCAATCAAGTATTTAGCACCAATCGCGCTGTAAAAATCTCGCCAAATTGCCCAGTGGCAAGAATCCGGCCTATTTCAGGGAAGTACATGCCTGGAGAGGTGGTTGCTGTGCGTGTGCCTCTTCTTCACCTTTCAAACTTCCAAATAAATGATTGGCCAGAGCTATCAACAAAACGTTATGCATTGATGGTCTTGATGCTACCTTCGGATAGTGCTAGGCAATGGCATGTTCATGAGTTGGAGCTTGTTGAAGTTGTTGCAGATCAGGTATGGATATGTTTCCTCGGAAATAATTTTGTGAAACTCCATGACTGTTATTTCTCATTGGTCAACTGTGTAATTGTTTGATACATAAGTTTGAGAATTATGACAAATTTGAGAAATAGGTGTTCATTAACATGACACAGTAGACCAAGGTGTATATGTATAGTGAACTATAGTTCTTCTGCTTTTATCATGCACTTGATATTTCGAAAGATTTTTTTTGTAGCTGACGAGGCATAAAAGAATTGGTCAATTGTAGAATAGCCAGTAGAAATGATGCATTAATAAGACCAGTTGATAGCTGGTTGACTTTTATTTACATGAGCATTTTATTAACTATAGTGCACTTCATTTGGAATTAACCAAACTGCAGAGTAAGACAATCGTTGTGACTTGTGAGACGGAAGGAATACTTATATTTCTAAGAAAAGCAAATTTGGCCCTGTATGACAAGTTTAGGGTCAACATAATTATTTCACATCCCATACGAAAGAATGTGTTTGATGAAAGTATTATGATTTAAATGGTTTCTTCTTGTAATTATCTAAGTTCTTCTGCAATAATGTACTGATTTGAAGCAACTCCATTCAGTAGTTTGCCCTTGGTCAAGTTTGAACTTGAACACACTCTCCCTCCCTTTGGATTTACTTTCCCATTTGATTTGTTGTGGTATTTGAGAAGAATCCTTCACCATTAATTATTTACATAACAGAATAGCTTAAAAAACAAAAATGGGTTTTCTTCAAATTTCTATGAGAAATCCAAAGGGTACATTTATTAACTTTGAATTTTGACTTTGCAATTGAGAAGGTGATATGCAGATGAAGGGAGTATAGTTTTTATTATTCTAATGACATTGCATTGGTTGTGAGGGTGACATCCTTGATTTTTCTGTTACGAACCAAGATATTGGTAATACAGGCTTAGAATCAGTTTTAGTGAATAATCAGCTTTTAACTTTTCTTACATGTATAGCTCTTCACTTTTTCATTAAGTTTTTTTTTTTAAAAAAATGTTAGTTCCAAAGATGACATACTTCTTGATGCTTTCTGTTCATCCGATTTTAAAATCGAATATACATTGTACCTTGACAGTTTCAATGAAATATAGGATTAGGGTGGTAATTTAGAACGCAGGGTTCAGGTCATTTCGAGCCAATTCAGCTATGAATGACTTTTTCAACATGACATGTATAAGTTTGGGTTATCCTTGTGTTTGGTGGCTGAACGGGCTGGATTGGGTCAGTGTTTGTATCTTCAGTTGCTAGTGACTGCAACTTTCCATACTATTATTAAAGAACCTGCATGGGTTTGGGTTAGGTTTGGTGTGGTATTAAACCAGGCTATTTGCTTGGTTTGAGGTCTTGGGTTGTACCCTGCGCCAAGAATTTCGATAAATTTTGGGTTCACTTCATTTAGGTGTCAAGTTTGTAGTTCGAGTTTTTAGTCCTGTTTACATTTGGGATGCATTAGTAGGATACGAGTATATAGGGGATTAAGCATCCAATTCTATACACTAAAGGCTTTTATCTTGGCCAAGGGTATATTAGGTTGGATCCTTAATGAAAAGTTCTTTTGTTGACATTTCTCTTTTTTGGTGTCTACTAAACGCCATCATATGAATCTTTTACAACTTAACAAGCCGCGATTAATCAGTTTGCTATATTGTATGAGACTGAAAAATTGTTTGATCTAAGGGGTAGTTTGTACATTGTTTGCAGAGTCCTTTCACATACACAGACACACATACACAGACACACACGGACACACACACACGCGCGTACACATCATATATGTGCGTTATATATATATATATATGGTGCTTTATGTAGGTAATATTTTGATAATTTGACAAAGCTGTTCATATATCCGTGTTCATTTATTTCCCTGAAACTGTATGGCTGAGCCCATGATTTTGATGTTGGAATTTGGCTTCAGATTCCATATGTTCTGCGAGAATAAGGCATATTTTTCTTATTGTCCAGGTTGCAGTTGCTTTGTCGCATGCAGCGATCTTGGAGGAATCAATGAGAGCACAGCAGCAGCTTATGGAGCAGAATGTTGCTCTTGATTTGGCTAGAAGAGAAGCAGAGACTGCTATCCGTGCACGAAATGACTTTTTGGCGGTGATGAATCATGAAATGAGGACTCCTATGCATGCTATAATAGCTCTTTCCTCTCTGTTGCAAGAGACTGAGTTGACTCCAGAGCAGCGATTGATGGTTGAGACAATTTTGAAGAGCAGTAATCTTCTGGCAACTCTGATAAATGATGTGTTGGACCTTTCACGGCTTGAAGATGGAAGCTTTAAACTTGATTATGGAACGTTCAATCTCCATAATATGTTTAGAGAGGTAAGAATGTAACACTCTTAGTCCTTCTGTAAGACGTACTTAGTTATGTTGTTTTCATGTCCAGTCTTTCCTTCTTCTCCATAGTGTATCTATATTTGGCGTGTAATAATCTATAGAAATTTAGTCATGGGTGACGATAAAGTTCTGCATATGCTATTGCTAAGATAGATGCCTATTAACGCAGGTCCTTAATTTGATCAAGCCCATAGCATCCCTCAAAAAGCTATCAATTACATTAAATTTGGCTCCGGATGTGCCAGAATTTTCTGTTGGGGATGAGAAACGTCTAATGCAAGTCCTCTTAAATATTGTTGGCAACGCTGTCAAGTTTTCGAAAGAAGGAAGCATCTCAGTAACAGCATTTGTTGCCAAAGCAGAATCCTTAAGAGATTCTCGGGTCCCTGATTTCATCCCTGCACCAACTGACAGTCATTTTTATTTGCGAGTGCAGGTCAGATTATTTCTTTCTATTTGGATATAAATCAGTCCCTTTTGGAGGGTTTATATTCACTTGACTGTGTATATTAAATGTGTTTAGGTAAAGGATTCAGGACCTGGAATCAGCCCTCAAGATTTGCCAAAGCTGTTTACTAAATTTGCTCAAACTCAAACACTTGTAAATAAAAATTCTGGTGGTGGTAGTGGACTTGGCCTTGCCATATGCAAAAGGTAAGCGTCTAATTTTGGTAATGTCTGCAATTTCACTGATAATGATTTACCATAGGTTAAGGCTATGTTTGGCAATCAACTTTATGAAGCTTTTTGTTTTAAAAGAAAATAAGTTTTCATGAAACATTTTTTTTTTTTTTTTTTTTTTTGGGGGTATGGGTGATCAAACATTATGACAATTACAAAAGAAAGAGAACTCTTATATCAAAAGCTACCCTCCCAAAATTTCAAAAAAGGTCTAGCTAATTGCAACTCAGCTCATAGTTTTCAGCTATATCTCACCGCTAGTTTATGCCAAACATAGCCCAAGTAGATTGGTTGTCAATCATTGACTTTATACATAAGGTTGCCTGTGGTACATTTAGTGTGCGCAAACTCACGTTCTTCCTGTCTTATGATGATCTGAAGTACAAGCTTTAATTCTTTCGTTATACTCCCTCTGTTTCACAATAAACTTGATACTCACTATTCATCTCCAATTTAAGGCAAGTGGGAAAAAGGGGTGAAGTTAGAATATTATCATTACTTTTTGAGTTGAGTGGGATAGCGATAATGACATATGAAGAGAGAGAAGTAGTGGGTAGACTGAGATAGAGAGTGAGTGCTTTGTGAGTTGAGTGGAATTGTAAAAATGACATGTGAAGAGAGAGAGAGAGAGAGAGAGGGCATTAAAATAATGGGATATGAAAGATTGTAAGTGGGTAAGGGTATCTTAGACAATTGATAGCAATATCCTTACCAAATATAGATTGTCAAGTTTTTTATGAAACACCCAAAATAGAAAGTGCCAAGTTTATTATGAAACGAAGGGAGTATTATTTGTTAATTTATGTTTTTTTAATAATTCCCTTTTTTTATGTTAAAACTAGGTTTGTAAGTCTTATGGATGGGAACATCTGGATTGAAAGTGAAGGTCTTGGCAAGGGCTGCACTGCTATTTTTGTTATCAAACTTGGATTTGTGGAGCGGTCAAATGAAGCCATAGTTCCATATGCTCCCAAACAAATGCCGAATCATATAAAATCAAATATGGTTGGACTGAAAGTTCTCCTTATGGATGAGAATGGGTTAGTAGCAGATACTTCGATTCCTTTTCCTGTCTGCATATTCGCATCTTTCCATATTTAGCGAAAGCTTTAATTAGCTTCACAAACACTATAACTATGCTGGTATTCATATTCAATTATATGTTATATAAGATAAGTATTTTTGGTGTACTTCACTTCCAAGTGAAATGATGCAGTTGACAGACCAGCTTCTTTTAAATGAGCTGCTGCTTGAGGGTCACCTTGGAAGATACTTGATTCCAAACTCATTACACGATCAACAAAATTCATTTTGTGTCGCCAAATTCTATTAGGAAGTCAAAATTTTGTGTTTTACACCAACTCACTTTGATCTAGTGGAGTTAAATGATCATAATCATTAGCTTGACTTTGGAGGGTATTTAAGCTTATAATGAAAGGAAACATTTGTGTTGGTTTGGTTTAGGCGAGAACTTAGGTAATAAGAGGTTAACGTAGAACAAGCTGTTTGATTATCTCATGAATTTTTGTATCTACCTTATCGTTGCCCAGAGCCTTTGGCCTAGGGGAGCTCTCTGAGGTCATCAGAGGTTAACGTGGAATAACCTGTTTGATCATCTCATAAGTTTATATGTCTACCATATCATTGCCCAGTCCTAGAGCCTCTGCCTACATGGGGTTTTGGGTTATTCTTCTTTTCGTATCTTATCTTTTGAAAGGGGGGGGGGGGGNTCAGACAATACTTTAGAAACATACTCCCCCCTGTCCCAAAATAATTGTTCTTGTTTTTGGCACGATTATTAAGGGAATGGAATTAAGTAAGGATAGTTTTGTCATTTTATGGGTGGGTAGAGGTTAAATGCGGGATTCATAGCATGATGAGAGACATAAAGTAGGGCTATTCTTGCCATTTTCATATTATAAAAGGCCAACGGTGATTTTTTAGGTCTGTTAAACATAGATGCCCTGTAAAATTATGAACATGTGATAGACATAAGATCTTGTTGGATTTTACTTGAGTATTCAGAGTGCTTGAGTTCAAGTAGCCTGCAAACTTCCCTTCTTTTTCATGATCAGAATCTTAGGAGGCTGAGAAACATAAGAAAGCATGCGAAGCCAATATGAAATTCCTTGAGGTTATGTTAAGAGTTAAGATGGTTTGCAACTACACAGATTAGACCAAACTGCATGAGTGACCTAGGAGATGGGTGGTAGACTGGCGGGGGACTTATTTGACAACTTGCTGACAGTGTGTGCCCTTTCATAGTAATTTGCCAGCAGAGCCTACTTGATCCTGTCACTTAGTGCCATCATGATGTGATGTTCTTTCAGACTATAGACCTTTATATTCACAGTTCATATCAATACTCAAGTCCAGGTTCGTTTATACCTGATTTTTTATTTTTTTCCTTCTAAATCTCTCTATGCTGCTTTCATTGGGAAAGGGCTCTTCATTATATGTCACTTAGGTAGATTATCATTCATTCCAGCTGTGTTGAAGAATTCTTTTCATTGTGGCAATCATAATTTCTGATGTTCATTACTTGAAAAATTTTTTGTAGGGAAAATGAGAAATTAATTAATGTGATACCTTTAATTCTTTTCAAGGTTTGAGGGAATCATAATTTGAGGGCCAATGTGCCAAAGGTGTTCTTTTTTAATCCCATCCTAACTCACTTAAGTTTTAAAAGACCAAGTTGTCTAAGGGTGCTCACTTAAAAGACCAATTTGGTAATTCGGGGACCATAAGTGAGACTTCCTAGGTAGTACCAAATCACTAGAATTTAATTCCTCATCCACTTCCTGGGAAGTTGATAGAATTGTTTGGTTGCCAATGTAGGAAGTTACTTCCCATGGGATATTTCTACTTCCTTCATTATGTGGGAAGTGGAAATTCCTAAGTTCTACTTTCCAATTGATTAACTCTTCGTTAACCAAACAAGCACCTAATATTATGTTTAAGAGTTTATGAAGTTTCTTTAATGATTGCTGACATTGTCATGCTATTCTATATGTAAACAACGGACTTCTTAGTAAATTTTGCACTTGCAATGCATGAATTATTGTACTTGTAAGTAAGTACTCCCTCCGTTCTTTAAAAATCTTTACGCCAGGAAAATTCACACAAATTAATAAACTTTCATATGGTATAAAAGTTCCAATATTGCCCTTAGAGGAATGATGAATTAAAAATCGAAAATAGGTAATTTATGGGTTTTGGGGAGGGTAGTTAAGTAATTTCATCAAATTTTCTTTTCTACTTTTGGCCTTGTAAAGGTTTTAAGGGAACGCCTAAAATGGATGGCGTAAAGATTTTTAAAAAACGGAGGGAGTAATATCTTTTCTGTATAAAACTATGAAGTTTTCACTATCTAGAATAAATTATTAGCTGTTGACAAAAAACAAATTTGAGATGTTTTTCAAATGCAAGGAATTGTATGGTTGGGAAGAAAAAATCTTGCTTCCCTATGGTGAGGGGCAATTAATATACCTGGGTCTGCATGTGTAGGGGTAATTTTCTTCTACTTCACTTATGGATCTGTCAAATTGCTGTTGATGCTAGTAGCCATCTCATTACAATGCTCCATGGAGATGGGAAATTCAAGGGGGTCCGTATTCCATAAGTCATAAATGGCATAGGGTGGTCTGTATTCCTTCAGATTGCTTGTTGAAGTTGTTAGAGGGCAAAAAACTTTACTGAAAGTAGGGGTCTTTGAATATTTTTGGAAGCCTATAAGTGACAGGAGAGCACTTGCTTGTGAAAGAGCAATATGGTTTTAAAGGTCTGAAATATATACCATGGGTTGGCACTTTATGCTGCATGGGATGGAGAAACGGACACGTGGGAACGGGAAACACGGAAACTTCATTTTTTAATAAACTAGGGAAGGTAGATCCCTTGAGGACTCCTTGTCCTCTTAGCTTGTAATTACCTTAATTTTGTTTCAAAACAATTTTTCCTTAGAATTTAAAAAGCCTAGGGAACGTAAAGAAAGGGATTTTGTTTTGTTTTGTTTTTTGTTTTTCTTTTTTGCCTAAAAACCTAAAATTTTCCTTGAGTATCATTGATGATAATAATAATAATTAAATAATTATTTTTTGTATTGTGATTTTGCTCGTAGTTTGTGGACATGATTACTTATGCGGGGATGAGTGTTTTGTGTGCCCTGCTACTATTCTTATGCATTTGCTAGGTCATCACGTTGGGCTTCGGAGAGGTAAGGAGCATAAGTTGTCATGGAAGTGTGCTTTTCTGACGATCTTCCAATGCCTTTGGTTGGCGCACAATTCGAGGATTTTTAATTGGGACGTCAGGCCTTTTGCTTTTGTATGGGATCATGTAGTGTACTTGCCTCTTTGTGAGCCATGAGAGTTGGGGCTTGTAAGGGGACGTTCCTTATGGATGTCCAACGTAATTGGGGGAATTTGTTATTAAATCTCTTTTTGAGGACACCTTGTCCTTTTAGGTTGTATCTTTGATTTCCTTTAATTAGAACAATATCTCTTATCTAAAAAAACAAAAAAAAAAAAAAACATAATGATATAAACAAGTCAGCTTTTAGAGGTAATTTGGGCACTGTTTAAACAGAGTAGTAGAAAGTAAAGGTAATTTTGGGAGTTTAGCGGTTAATGATTTGGAAATCTTGTTCTAGTGAAGAAGTTTCCCCCACGTTTCCTTGTGTTTCCGAGCTTCCAAGTTTTTGAAACGTGAAACGTAACCATCGTGATAGTTTCTTTGCATCTCACAAGTCACAACTATGTAGATTGTGTGCCTACAACTGCTACAAGAGAAAGGGAAAGTTGGTTAAGTACTGCATGTAACCGAAGATTAGTCTTCCACCTGTTCCCAATTAAGCTTGGAAATTAGGATAAGTTTGGTTTCTTAGTAGTAGAGGGGAATGCGGATAAACAATTTGTAATTTGTTACAGGCACCCCAGTAGGAAGTTTTTCAATATGCAGGTTAGAATTTTGCTTTGCTTTGTTTATGATGATTTAAACATATAGGAGCATTAGTGTATGCTATAAATAGTTTTTCTCGTGCAAAACTGATCAAGTAATTGCTAATTGTTTCTTAGGGTCTGATCAAGTAATTGCTAATTGTTTCTTAGGGTCTGATCAAGTAATTGCTAATTGTTTTGACTCTGTTATCTTCTGTAACTTTTTCTCTCACATATTACCAGTTATTCAATTCCCATTCAGTTCAGTTCAACTATAAATAAGTTTAGCTCAGTCAAAATGAGTTAATTTGTTTCTAAAATGTACACCTTGTGACCTGCAGGGTTAGTAGAACAGTGACAAAAGGACTTCTGATACACCTTGGTTGCGATGTTACAACTGTAGGCTCAAGCGAAGAATGTTTGTTGAACGTCTCCCGTGAGTACAAGGTAATTTTCCTGGACGTGTGTATGCCCGGAGCTGATGGATACGAAGTTGCTGTCCAAATACGAAAGCGGTTCTCAATGCGTCAAGAGAGGCCGTTAATAGTAGCAATCACTAGCACCACTGACAGGGCAACCAGAGATAACTGTGTGAGGGTGGGCATGGATGGTTTTATATTGAAACCTGTTTCGGTTGATAAAATGAGGAGTGCATTATCCGAGCTTCTGCAGCAAAGAACTGTATTTGAAGCTCTGTGACGAACTGCAATATGCTCAGAGCAGGATTACAATAAAAAGAAAATAATCGGAGTCGACAGGTATAACAGGGAAGGCAGCACATAATTGTGATCGATCCCATTTTCCGTTTTTCTTCCCCTTTTATTTTCCGGCTGCCTTGAGATTATGTAGGTTTGAAGTTGGGGTCAATGAGCCTTTTCAGGCATTCTTTTTGTGTACATAAACCACAGCGTTGAAGTAGGAGAGAAGATGAGCAATTCATGGCAAGAGAGACATCTCATCCACAAAGTATTAACAGTATTGCCCTGGTTTTGCTCCCATGAATTTTCTCAGATTGACCAGTATTGAAGTGTCAGGATAATATTGCAGCCATTATTTATAGTATACATAGTTGCATATCTCCGCATTTGCGAGCGAAAATTCAGTCTTCTCTTCCTTTGTTTTGCTTTTATACTCTTCCGTCCGGAATCATCACATTGCTTGTTCAAATTATACTATTATGGTGACTATTATTTCTAGGCGGTGGGAGTATATTTGATTTCTTTCTTCCCCATCATGGAGAAAACTAGGGAATGACACTGTAACCCTTGGTTGAATGGCTAGGATTGGCAAGGTTGTAGGTTCACTTGGACAACTGGGGGAACTAGAAGCAGGTCTCATTTTGGTCGACAAGTATGGATTCTAGTTCTGGACTTCACTGCCATGTGTGAGTGGTTGTTGGCGACGGATGCTGATGGGTGTGGGCGTGGGTGGGCGGTGTTCCGGGAAGGGGTTTTCGCGTATTCTGCAAACGTTTCCGGGGACTGGTTTCTAGAGAGCAAAACTAGCAAAGGAAAATTGATAAAGAGTAAATTTCACTTTGTACATCAACATACTTTTTATCTAATGAAGGGACAACCCTTAAAAATAAAAAATAAAAAATAAAAATTCTAATTAAGGATCAAAATTTAATAACTTTGACCATAGAAAGTTGAAACCTTACAAACAAAATGGGATGAAGGGAGTAGAAAACAAAGTTTCTGGTTTTTCCAAGTTTTTAAATTGGAAAACACCTGTTTTTAACATGTTTTCTAAACTCCTTGATTTTAGTTCAAGAAAATTGTGACACTTCTCTAGAAATTTCCAAAGAAATCAAGGACCCTCATCTAGCTGCACAACTAGTTGTGCTTGTGCCAAACAAAGTCTAAAAATTTACTCTTCAAATATCAGTATATCACTACCAAAAAAAAAAAAATAAAAAAAAATAAAAAAAAAAAATAAAAATTTAGCTACAGAAAAATAATTCTGTACATACTTTTGCATACAGATACAACTAGTAGAGTATAGATATCTAAAGCATTTTATTATCAAGATACCAGCAAACAGTTGGATCATTACAAAGCTAGAAGGTAGCTAAAAGGGAGATGCTTATGGTTTAACTTTCTAGGAAGTGTGCTAGATGACATAAACACCAAGCATTGCCATTAGCTAACAATTATATTTTCGAAAATAGAGGATTTCTCTAGCAGGCATCTTCCCACGCTTAATATAGTTCAGCCTAGTTAAACTGATGCATTTGCTGGAACAGGGCTTCAGGATAGTTCATTTTCTGCTGAAAGACACACAGGTTCCTCGGGCATCAGAGCATGTGCACAAGGCCACCTGCTACTGCATATTGAAAATTCCTCTGCAATTTAGCCCCCTTCCTCTTCATGAGCCATTTACGCAAACTTTGCATGTCTGCAGCCAGGCTGGTAGAGATAGCCAACTTTTCACCTTTCCTAGGAGTTGCTGCTGTGAGTAGCAACAGGTAAAGAAGATGTGAGCATTTTTGTCATTCTCAATCCCACATAGAGGGCATGTAGAATCAGGTAATGCTACCTGAAATGACATAAGTTTGTCCCCACTCCGAACAAATTAGTCCCCATTCTTTGAAGCCACCCCACATGTTATTGCAGTAACTTTCCTTAAAGAAGCTCTAGCTCATTGGACAAAATTGATCTGTGAATTCGGATAGAGGAGATCGTACTTGACAATGATTTCCTACCAAACACAATTTGCCTAATTTGGTAGGAAACCAGTGTACCACATGACCACCCTCTAAATTCGTCTATATATATGATCAGTAAGCACGCCCACGAAGCTCACAAAACTTTAACAAATAAATTTCAAGCCCCAAACAGCCCAGGCGGCCATAAAACCACCCCCTAGAAGCAAGGTAAAGTTACTGTCTTAGAACAATCTTTTGACAGCCTGCAACTTTGTGCCATAAAGTCATAGATCAGAAGATCAACCAGTGACATGTAAACCAAGATTCCTGCTGCGCAATTAACAGGCCTTGAACGATTAGAGCAGTCAGGCTACTGTCGTCATACAGCTCATTATTCCATCAAATCTTCGAGGACATAGGCCTTGGTGGATGCATTGCACATGCAGCTCTATGCCTCTATTCAGTTCAGATCCATGTAGTCCACTAAACTCACTAAACTCTTACACATAAATATCAAGCCCCAAACTGCCCAGACGGCCATAAAACCAGCCCCTAGAAGCAAGGTAAGGTTACTGTTTAAGATCAATCTTTTGTTAGCTTGCAGCTTTGGGCCCATAAAGTCTTGAGCTAGAAAATCAACCAGCGCCATGTAAACCAAGATTCCTGCTGCGCATGAAATTTAACAGGCCTTGAACGATTAGAACAGTCAGGCTACCGTCGTCATACAGTTCATTATTCCATCAAATCTTCGACGACATTGGCCTTGGTGGATGCGTTGCACATGCAACTCTATTCAGTTCAGATTCATGTAATCATATAGTACTATTACAGAGTCTACAATATTTGTAATTGGAATGGGAATAATGAACTGTATGACGACAGTAGCCTGACTGCTCTAATCATTCAAGTACTGTTAAATTCATTTGCAGCAGGAATCTTGGTTTGGCGCTTGTTGATCTTCTAGTAAGATTTTATTATGAGCCTAGGGCTGCAAACTAGCAAAATGTTGTTCTTAGGCATCAATAACCTTACCTTTTCTGGGGGCTGGTTCGTGGCTGTTTGGGCTTATTTTTTATTTGCTGGAGTTCAGTGAGTTTTGTGGGTGTGCCTCACTGATGCTAATAAATATGGTTTTCTGCACAAGATCGAACTCTATCTTTCCTCTATTCTTTGTTCTTTCTTTCAGGGTTGGGTTACTTCACTTCTATTTGTATCAGATGTGGTGATGTCAGATTGAATAATTGAAGTACATGGATTGCTAAAAGAATATATGTATTGCAAATTGGCTTTTGCCTCCTAATTTTATACATGTATATATTTGCTTTTAATTATACATATGCTTGACTCCTCACATTGATAAATTTTATGCATATATATTGGCTTGTTCTGTGCCCTTACTCCCTACTCTCTCTCTCTCTGTATCTCTCCTACAGAAATTTCAAGCAAAACCACCTCTAATTATAAAAGAGTCAATCAAATATTCAGCCTCATATATGGAGGCTATTTCTACAGTCAAACAAAGGCCATTGGTTATTTTCCCCCCCCTTAAAATAAATGGTTGTAAATTGATATATATTAACATCAATTCCTGTCAGATGCATATGTTGTAGTATTGCTGTGATTACAGAAAGTTTTAGATCTGTCAATTTTTGTCTACTACGAAATATAAGTGACAAGCATGGTCCTGAGTTGTTGAACCTTGATTAAGACTTGTGTTATCTTCTTGTGCTCGCACTGGAAAAGGGACCAAGGGTGACAAGTACTGGTTCAATTGATCGGGCTAAATGGAAGATGGAGGAAACACATGGCTTCTGTAGTTCTTTAACCTATTTACTTGCTAATTATATACTTGATACCTAGTATAGGCGAAGAGTTCATCACTAGGATCCAGAATTTGGTAATGAAATCATGCTTTTATTGAACAACTAAGATGTAAAAAGGAATTGTCGACCAGCTTTCAGTTTCCTTTCTGGCTCAGACAATGAGGATTATAATTTAACTTTGTGTCATCCCATTCAATAATTAGTAACGAGGATTGTTTCATGCTTTGTTACTGAACAATTTCAGAGTATGAAGGATTGCCATTGTTTTAGGCACGTCATATATTCGACCAAAATGTGCAGATTGTAACCATGGATGCCATGATAAACAGTTTATGATAGAGGTACATTGTCAAGGGAAAATGGACCAGGAAATTTCAGTAGTAACTAATATGCTAATCCTCCCTCAGAATATTCCTTATACAGGGAGAATCAACCTATAGCAAACTTAGCTTATGAAAAATATCAGATCAAACAAGGGAGAACAAAAGTGTTAGACAGTTTTGGTAAATGCATAGCTCAATTATGTGATGCCACTCTTAATTTAATGAAGTTGTATTTACTATTCTAAATGATATTTCTATTTAAAAACAAAAAACACATTCTAAATGATGTTCACTTAATACTCAATTCATTCTAGATTTGGTTTTCTAAATAATTTTGTGCGAATATGTGTAAAACTCACATTGGTCCAAAGACTCCAAACAGATCTTATTGCTTTTTCAAAAACGGTATTCTGTTCCGAATTTTTCTGAATTTCTGTTCTGGTCTGGCCATATCTGAGTTTGGACCAACAATGTATGCAGCCCTATCTACAAATCCAGACAGAAGATTTAATATTAATGTATATAAATTAAGCAAATATATTTAAAATTTAAGGACTACACATTTAGAGAATATATATGGGTCTACGCATATCCATTGGCAATAAAATCATTCAAGATGCATAAGTAATTTGAGTGTAGCATTATGATTAAGCAATTAGGCCCTATGCACTAACAAATCTTATGTTAGGATTACAACATAATGTTAAGCTATCGACATTCATAGAATGAGTCAGTCTACTCCAACTGATTGTTGAGAGTTTATAGGAATGACTTGATCTACTTCTTTTATAAATTGACTAATATCTTCAACCCAATTTGCTCACTTAATACTTAGTTCTCTCTCCCTATCCTAGAAGTTTTTCATAAGCAGGTAATATTAAGGATCAAAATAGAATGTTAATGCCTTTATTGTTATGTACCTTGGCTATATTTGGCAAAATCAGGCACATTTTCAGCTTTAATTGTCCTTTTAAGTTTTCAGCTAATTTTTCTACCCTAAGCAACTAAACACTTCCTTTGATTGAAGCTATCCGTTAATTCATTTCCAACTTGGTTCAGGTTTTGGAGATGAGACAATTGTTGCTTACCTTGTTGTTGGCAGTTCTCTGGGGTGCTGTAAACCTCCAATGTGTTGTATCCCGCACTGGGATTCATTCTCTATCAAAAATTTCTATTCACAAGGCAAAAGCTGAAGTTGCTCATCATGAAGATGAAGATGATGATGACGATGATGATGATGATTCCGGAAATTTTTATGTTACCGCTTCTCCTTCACTACTAGGATTAGGTGTAAGATCAGCCAAACTCCCCTCTGATCGATCTCATTCATATGTGCTATCTCATTTGTTTTGAAGGCTTAGTAAATAATGATCATATCATGTTACTTACAAGTTCAAATTTATCGTCCATTATTGACTGTTGATTGCATTCATTTTAGGGTGCAAATAAAGGTTGGGTTACTGTAAACTTCACCAATCCCAAGCCCAAAGTAGATGATTGGATTGGAGTCTTTTCTCCTGTCAAGTAAGTAGAGGGCTGGATGGATGTATCAACTAAATAGTTGCATTCTTTTTCTCCTAAATTCAGGTAATTATAAAAAGTGGAAGTAATTGAGTACTATGACTAAGAATTTTCACTATTGATTCCAGTGACCATCTTTGCTTACCGGAGAATTCAACAGTTGGTCCACCTGTTCTTTGTGCTGCTCCTTTAAAGGTTTGTACGGCTAATGCTTTCATTGTATTTACCAAAGTGGCTTAATTGTGATATCTTCGCTTTGGATGGGATATGTATGCTTCCATGGACAATTTAACTTGCTTGTTTTTGCAGTATCAATATGCCAATTACTCAAATCCTAAGTATGTGCATACCGGAACTGGATTGATGAAGTTTCAGTTGATCAATCAGAGAGCTGATTTTACATTTGGATTGTTTACCGGTGGATTGCAAAATGTATGCTTCCAGCATTTTTTTGCCACTTTTTGGGGTGACAATGAATGATGCCAACCTATAAATTTTTTTCTATCAAGTATTTGTGTACTAATTCCCTTTCCTTATTGTTACCTGTAACAGGGACAGGTTTTTGCTGAATCAAACATAGTAAATTTTGCAAATCCTAAAGCACCGCTATACCCACGATTGGCTCAAGGAAAATCATGGGATGAGGTGAGCTTCATACTTCGCTTGATGGTTTTGTTTTACAAAATCACTCCATAAGACCGTTATTTACAAAAACGAATTGTTTCTTAATAATCTACTGTTTTCACCTGATGATATTAACATGGTTGTTACGTGGACAAGTGGATATGGAATCAATGAGGCAGTTGCTGTTGTTGAATGGGGGTTGGAAGGCGCAAAGAAGATTTCCCCAGCTGGGACTCTAACTTTTGATCGTACCAGCATGTGTGGTGAGTTTGTGTAAATTGTAATTCTCTGCTTCTCTTTTGCATATGTGTTGAGCTATTCATGTTCACTAAAAGACCTATCAATTCACAATCAGGCAACGCAATTTTAGAGTATATGTAATCTATAGACTGCTAGGCTTTAAACTTCACTTGTTGTGAATAGATGAATTTTACAATACTTAAGTTTCTTTTTAAAAACTACTGGTTACAAAGTAATTGTGGTCTTCGAAGTTAATTAATGTTGATATATTCTAGTACTAGTAAACTAAATTTCTCATATCAGTAGTAGAAGTTTATTGCAAAAGTTTGAGTGGTCTTTTTTTCTACACTAAGCTAATCTCACCAACCTATCAGAATAAATACTTAGAAACATGTCGTCCTCATGTTGTATGTGATTCAAACTTGAGAGATTTATGACTTTAGATTGTATTCAGGTGCACCAGCTAGTACCCTCGGATCGCGTGATCCTGGGTACATACACAATGGTTTCATGAGGGACCTATGGCCCAATTTAGAGTACGTTACTTCATATTCCATACAGTTTGTCTGGAAGCTGTTGTATGATTTGGTTTAAAATAAAACTGAATAGCGTTTGATCGTCTTCTTGATCATACAATGCAGGTACACCTACAGAGTGGGGCACAGAATAGACAATGGTACATATATATGGAGTGACAAGTATCACTTTAAAGCACCTCCGTTTCCAGGTCAAGATTCTGTTCAAAAAGTCGTCATATTTGGAGATTTGGGGAAGGTTAGAGAAATCGACAAATACTCAATTATTATGTCTACTGATTATATCTGAATCTGATAACATGATATGTTGTTCTGGTTTCAGGAGGAGATAGATGGTTCTCGTGAATACAATAAACACAACAACTTGCAGCGCGGTTCTCTTATCACTACTAGAGAGCTCATTAGTGACTTGAAGAACATTGATTTAGTCTTCCACATTGGAGGTATCTCTTATGCGACTGGTTATCTATCTCAGTGGGATCAATTCACTGCCCAAGTTGAGCCCATTGCTTCAACTGTTCCTTACATGATTGCTAGGTAGGTTGGATAATTCTCCATAAAAATAAATTTCCTCTGTTAAGATCTTTGTTTTGACGTACCTAAGCGTTTCTTGGGCTAACTTGTTTTAATTGTTCTATTCTTTCATGCAGTGGAAATCATGAGCGAGACTGGCCTGGAACAGGGTCCATTTACCAAAGTACAGATTCAGGGGGAGAATGTGGTGTTTTGGCTCATAATATGTTCTATGTTCCTGCCGAAAACAGGGGGAAATCTTGGTATAGATGTGAACAGATATCATCATTCCATTGTAGTATTATACATACTTCAAATTGATACATATTTTGCTCTTGGACAGGTATTCAACCGATTATGGCATGTTCAGATTTTGCATAGCTGATACGGAACATGATTGGCGAGATGGGTCAGAGCAATACAACTTTATTGAACACTGTCTAGCATCTGTAGATCGACAAAAGCAACCGTGGCTGATTTTCCTTGCACATCGTGTATTGGGTTATTCTTCGGTTAACTACTACGCTACGGAAGGATCATTTGGAGAGCCAATGGGGAGGGAGAGCCTTCAAAAGTTGTGGCAAAAGTACAAGGTTGACATTGCCATTTATGGCCATGCACATAACTATGAGAGAACATGTCCCGTCTACGAGGTTATATTTAAGTAGTTCCATGATTTATGTTCACTCAATAATAGCTCGTTAATTCAGATGTAACATCATCGTATTTGGGCTTCCCTTTTGTTAGGGATTTGGCAGCGGAAACGATAACAGGTGACAATTACGTTCAAGAATAAACAACAACGAAAATAAAGGACACAAGAGATTTAACGTGGAAACCCGAGCACCGGGCGAAAAACCACGGGATCGATCACACGACCCAAGACAAAATCCACTATGAGTAAACAAGGTTACAGGGTTACAAGCGTTACAAGCTCTCAAGCTTCCCACAAGCTATAACTACGCTACCTACCTCACTCAATGTGTTTCCCCCGTACTAGAGTTAACGTAGTACGAACATGGTGAATCCCATCACTACCCGGTGACTACCCCCAAACCCCAAGGGCTTCCCACTCTCAACTCGGAGCACCCTACATGGCTTTGTAGCACACCCTCATTTACAACCGAGAACTCCTTATTTATAGATTCTCCATGGAGCACACCACCTTCCTAATCTAACTCCAACTAGAATTAGGAAACTTCCTTTTAGCTAACTCCTTCTCCAAGCAACTTCCTAATTAAATAGAATTCTATCCTTCCTAAATTACCATTAGGAAACATTCTAAATTACATTAGGACTCATACTAAGAAGTAGCTAAAATAATAACTAAAAAATATTAATACCAAGTCACGAAATATAGAAAGCATGATCATCATCAAAATCGCTACCCGCATGGCCGCATCACATAGCTCGCTCAACACCGATCAAGGCTACCAGTACCTTTACACAAAGTACCAACTTTGCTCAAGACAGCCCAGCGCTTTACTTGATGCTACCCAGTGCTTTACAGCACTAACACAAGTGCTGCCCAGCACTTACCCAAGAAACCAAGTCATTAAAACCCAACGACAAGCAATTTCTTGTTCGTCGACTTCGACTACTTACATCTTCTATATTCGATTTTTGCTCCATTCTTAACACCTTTTTTACAGAACGAATGTACCAGTCAAGAGAAGACCCATTACAAAGGCACCTTGAATGGAACGATACATGTGGTTGCTGGTAAAGGAGGGATTGGCCTCACCGAATTTTCAGGAACTCCAACCAAAGTGGAGCATCTTTCAAGACGTTGATTATGGATTTGTGAAACTCACAGCATTAACCGCTCAGATTTATTGTTGGAGTACAAAAGGAGCAGTAACGGGAAAGTTCATGACTCGTTCACCATATCACGAAATTACCAAGACATATTGGCGTGCACTAGGGATAATTGCCTAGGAACGCAAGTTTAGCATCTTAAATTAAGTGAAGGTAGTAGGTTTAGTCAGCTAGTTCAGTTAATAAAGTAGAGAATAGTAGTAAAGGGTATGATTGATTTGAAATCAAACAATTCATATTATCAGTGTGTGAGGGAAGGGGTACCACTTTGTTAGCTCACTAGTAGATATTCAAATTTATTCATTTTCACCTAAGAGGTGTTTGGCTACTAGCATGAAGACTAGCACATTCTACTTGCAACGACTGTCGACTCGCTCATATTTTCTAATCTTTTCAGTTTACTTACTTGGAAACTGAAAAGATTAGAAAATATGAGCAATTCATCTAACAAACCAGGAAAAAGTTTGGATGCTTTATTTGCTACACAGTAGCAATTACTCACTGGCTCACTGCCCTCAATGCTTGCTCACCTGCTTTCGCTGGTCGTTGCTTTCAGTCTTTCCTTTTGCTGATGTCGCTGATTATTTGCTTTCGCTGATTGTTGTTTTCAGTCTTTTCAGGGTAATTTCTTTGCTCTGTCTGCTATCTATGCTGATTTGTTGCTTTTTCGTGTTTTTAGTTTTGTTACTTGCTCCTCCATTGTAAAGTGTTGTAAATTTCATTTTGGGGAAAAGGCTAAAGGTTATCGTAATTCCTGTGTTCCTGTGTTGAGCCTACCCTCTTACCACTGTATTTTTATTGCGCGTCCTGCATATGTCCATTTAGTCCTTGAACCAAATTCTGTAAATTACATATGTTAAATTCTGACGTGCTCTTTCCTGAAGAATTGATCCTCATCCAATGAAATTAAACATGTTTTTTTTAAAGCATTCAATCTACTAGGACTTGGCTTCCCTGAGTTCTGTCATCTGTCATATGCAAACTAATGCGACACACACTTATATGACCATTAATTGCCAAGCATTCAAAACAAATGAAATAACACCATATGAATGAGAATCAGAGGGGGAGTGTAGCTGATAAAATCATTTTGGGCTGTTACACTCAATGGTAGAAGGGGATATGCTATACTCGAGACTTTATGGGTCCGAAGCTGCAGACTAGCAAAAGGTTGGGCAGTAAACTTACCTTGCTTCTAGGGGCTGGTTTTAGTGCCGTCTTGGCAGTTTGGGACGTATTTTTATTTGTTAGAGTTTTGTGCGTTTTTGTGGGTGTGTTCATTTTTTTTTTTTATGGAAATAAGAACCTTCACATTACTAAATCAGCCTTGCTTTACACTTTCGGGGATATGTTTCCTCATTCAGATCATGTTCATAGAGCTTTTTACAAAAATCACCCGGAACCGACAAAATAATTACATCCAAAATATATGTGCATCCCAGCTCATAATGTTAGTTGCCATTGCTTCCGCCACCATATTTGCTTCCCTTGCACAAAATTCAATCTTCATAGTTTGCAGTAGTTTTCATCTGTTTTGTGGGTGTGCTTACTGATCATATATAGGCAGATTTAGAGGATGGCCATGGGGTAACATGGAGTGACATGAAAAGCAGGCTCAGTACTTTTTCTGTTTTTGACTAGAAACTGTAATAACAAGTCTTGTAACAGAATTAGTTTGCAGTAGTTTTCATCTGTTCGTACTTTTAGAATGGCTGATGCAAGCCACTATGATCTCCTCTATCCACATTTATTTCACGGATCATGTGTGAAAGGATCCGATCAATCTCAACAGAATCTGCCAGATGATGACAGAGTGATATTTCTTGCTTTTATTTCGGCAATTGGGAATGAAAGTTTATTTGTTTGCACTTTCAGAAAATGTTGATATGAGCTAACAACTCCCAACGGTATACACATTATTTACAGAAAAGATTAACGATTATATAGTACGAAGGGCCCAAGTCTTCACATCCGGTAAAACCTGCCCATCTTCATTTGTGATAATTACCATTTGTCTTTGAATACTTTACTCATCTTTGAAGGTTAAATTTGCGAATGCTCTATGTGTGATATGATTTTTTCTCCTAAACTGTTTTGTGATTTGCAGACTACAATAGTTGCTAAAGAATCATAAAACGAAGCAAATAAGTTTGTTATGGCTCGAGAATGAGATATTCACGTGATCATAATTGGTTGTTAGTTTACTCCTTTGTTTTTACTTTTATCTCACTAGTTCATGGTTGATCTGAAGGCGCGCACGGCACATGATCAATTTGGTCCCCATTTGGTGATTGTTGCTTGAAATCAAACTGATTCTCTCTTTCCAAATACCAAGGTGTTGTAATTTTCTTGTCATCAAATACCTTTTAGCTTGGAAGGGTTCCTCGTTACAAAACCGTTCAGCTAAAAACAAAAATACATCAATACATACAAATATTGGAAGGTAACGTAACTTGTTACATTGTAATAACCATTGCATGCATTCTATTTAGGTAGAAGAAACACTTCACCAGTCATGCTCTAAACTTGTCATTGTTTATACTGTCCTGTATCAAAGAGTTAAAAGCTTGTATTGAAGAAGCCGTCCTTGTAATATGTTAAGGGCATTTTGGTGATTGAAATATGTTGATGGTTGTTCTTGAGAGTAGGTCATATATGGCTGGAATCAGAGAGATTGAAATATTGAATTTTATTCTATTTTTTTTTTTTTTTTGAAAATAATGATATATCAAAGAAGGCGACAGTCTCTAGACTGCCTTCTTTGACAAAACCAAAAAGGGCGACATCGCTTTCTTTGACAAAAGCAAAAGGGCGACAGGGCTTCCCTTACTTGGTTTGTATCAAAGAAGGTGAAGGAAGTCGCCTTCTTTGAGTGGGAACAAACAGGGCAAGGCAAAAGTTTAGCTTCCTTAGCCTAATAAGGCCAGCATACTGGCGAATTGGAAGGCGATAAAAAGTCGCCTTGGTAGGCTACTGAGGCGACTTTTGATCAAAGAAGGCCATTTTGGAGATGGTATTTTATACCTTTGTTATTAATAAACATACAAAGATGAGCTGATAAAATTATAAAACAAAATTAAAATTGACTTGTGGAATGGGATAGAATGAGCCACAACAAAGTGAAATGAAGTATATCTAAAAGTAGAGTGTTACTCATCAAATATTAATTCAAAAAAATCCGCTCTAATAATTAAAGGCTCTAAGTAGAGAATTCAAAACATGTAGCATTGTCTTTATCCCTTATTGAAGTGCATAGTTAGTACTCTTAAACTATGGAGCATAAGCGTTGGTGTGCTTAGCTCATGGAATATTTGCTTGATATCGTTGATAGCCCCATAGTTTAAGAGTACTAATTATGCCCTTCAATAAGGGATAAAGATAACACTGAGCATGTATGCCTTTTGCATAAAGACAAAAGAAAACAAAGAAAAAACAAAAGATGGCCGTTGAGGCTTTACGGTGCTCTTTCTAAAATAATAAATGTGGCAAGACTTTCTGTAATGCCAATTCGAAGCCAATATCTGCATTCCCTATATAAACAAGCTACAGACGGCCAAATAAATAGCAAACTTATTTGTCAAAACAGTATACTCAACAATTATTTACTTTACTTAAAAATGAAGATTACTTGTATGTTGATGATAACTATTTTTTTTTACAATCCTTGTCACTGCTATAGGTAAGTAGTCGATCTTTTCTTGTTATTATTTATGAGAATAAACTTTTACTACAATAATGGTTGTTAAAAACTTTTTTCATGTTTATGTGCTGGTGTTCAAGACACGAACACCACGATGACATCTATCAACTCCGCTGTATGTCCAGTGGTATACCTCTGCACGATGTCTAACCCTAACTCTGTGCATGCTCCAGCATTTCCGCAGGAGTTAGGGTTAGACATCGTGCAGAGGTATACCATTGGACATTAAGTGGTGTTGATAGATATCATCGTGGTGTTGGTGTCTTGAGCACCCTCACATAAATAGGAAAAAGGTTTTTAACAACCATTATAGTAAAAGTTTATTCTCATAAAATATAATAAGCAAAGATTGGGCCGTTACACTCAATGGTAAAAGGGGATATGCTATACTCGAGACTTTATGGGTTTGAAGCTGCAGACTAGCAAGAGGTTGGGCAGTAAACTTACCTTGCGTCTAGGGGCTGGTTTTAGTGCCGTCTTGGCAGTTTGGGGATGTATTTTTATTTGTTAAAGTTTTGTGCGTTTTGTGGGTGTGCTTACTGATCATATATATATATAGGCAGATTTAGAGGATGGCCATGGAGTACATGGAGTGACATGAAAAGCAGGAATTAATTTCACAGATTATGTGTGAAAGCCACTACGATCTCCTCTATCCAGATTAATTTCACAGATTATGTGTGAAAGGATCTGATCAATCTCAACAGAATCTGCATGCCAAGAGGATGACAGAGCGATATTCTTGCTTTTATTTCGGCAATTGTGAATGAAAGTTCATTTGTTTTGCACTTTCGAAAACTGTTGATAAAATCCAAACAACTCCCAAAAGTATCCACATTATTTACAGAAAAGTCTATCAATTATATACTCCCTCCATTCCAAAAAAAGTTCCTGTTTGACTTTTTGAGGTCAAACTTTACAAACTTTGACCATTAATTTGTGACCATTAATTAATAACAAGTATTGAACTAATCAGAATTAGTTGGCAGTAGTTTTCATCTGTTTGTCCTTTTAGAATGGCTGATGCAAGCCACTACAATCTCCTCTATCCAGATTAATTTCAAAGATTATGTGTGAAAGGAACCGTTCAATCTCAACAGAATCTGCATGCCAAGATGATGACAGAGAGATATTTCTTGCTTATATTTCGGCAATTGCGAATGAAAGTTCATTTGCTTTGTACTTTTGGAAACTGTTGATATAATCCAAACAACTCCCAAAAGTATCCACATTATTTACAGAAAAGTCTATCAATTATATACTCCCTCCGTTCTAAAAAGAAGTTCCTATTTGACTTTTTGAGGTCAAACTTTACAAACTTTGACCATTAATTTGTGATCATGTATAAAGATTTTAAAAGTAAATCTACTATTGTTAGATTCATTTTCAATAGTATTTTCAAATTATTAACTTTTTATAGTATTTGCATTTCTATAATTACAATTATTTAGAGTCAAACCTCACTACTAGATAATACCTCTTTTGCGACGGTGTTGCGACGGTATTTCCCGTCGTAAAAGCTCAATTACGACGGGAAACTCGTCGTCATCCCGTCCTAAATGGGTGGTGTCGTAGATGTATTTTACGACGGTTTGTAGCGTATTTCCCGTCGCAAAAGATCAATTACGACGGTATTTCCCGTCGCGAAAGATCAATTATGACGGGTTTTTACTACCGTCGTGATTTTTTCGTCGTAAATAGTTTAAATTCTAGTAGTGCCTTCGTCTTGGAGACCGTGCACGGTTAAACAAGAACTTCTTTCTGGAACGGAGGGAGTAGTACAAAGGGCCCAAGGCTTCACATCCTGTAAAACCTGCCAATCTTCATTTGTGATTTTTGAGAATGCTCTATGTGTGATATGATTTTTTCTCCTAAACTGTTTTGTGATCTGCAGACTACAATAGTTGCTAAAGAATCACAAAACGAAGCAAATAAGTTTGTTATGGCTTGATAATGAGATATTCACGTGATTAGTTGTTAGTGTACTAGTTCACTTTTACTTTTATCTCAGCAGTTCATTGTTGATATGAAGGTGCATATGATCAATTTTGGTCCCAATCGGGTGATTGCTTGGATTGACATCAAACTGATTCTCTCTTTTCAAATACTAAGGCCATCTTTATCCATAGCTTCCAAAACTCCCAAACCTCCTACTATTCATAGTGCCACCTCATTTATAAATCACTTACTTAATCCAAACTCCCAACCCCAATATCCATAACTCCCTTAAAAGTTGCTAAAGAGACCCCACCAATCAACTCATATTATTTTAATACTTTACCAACTCATCATATATATTTAATTTTGTTTTTAATATAAATTCAAATAATGATATATTTGTTAATAAAATATTATTACAGAAAAAAATTCGAATAAACTTGGATTTGTGGAGCGGTCAAATGAAGCCATAGTCCCATATGCTCCCAAACAAATGCCGAATCATATAAAATCAAATATGGTTGGACTGAAAGTTCTCCTTATGGATGAGAATGGGTTAGTAGCAGATAATTGGATTCCTTTTCCTGTCTGCATATTCGCATCTTTCCATATTTAGCGAAAGGTTAAAAGGACTCGCTTTGGTCTATTGATATTGCCCTTATTGTCCGAAACATAAGTCCAAGAAACATACCATGAAACAGTAGCTGAACCTGTTCCTTCATAGCCATTCCAACCTCATAATTTTCATATTTTCTTCATAGCCCGGTTTTCTCTCTCTTCTAGAAGATCTTGTTTGTCATGATTGTTTGTGGAGAAAATGAGCATCAATTGAGGGGGAACAAAAGGCAAGAGTATTCAAGCTTCATGTGCTTCAAAGAAGAAAGAAGGAGATGCGAATGTCAACTTTATGTTCATTATTGGCTTGATTGTGCATAATGTCAATATCACCGGTTTTGATGATTTTAGCATATAGAGAGGTTAAAAAAAAAAAAGGAAAAATCGCTGCCAATAATCCGAAGTTTGGACGGTCCCACAATAATATCCCGAAGTTTCAAAATTGCCAATAATAATCCAAAGTTTGGAGCTCTGTTCCACCAATGCACTCAAATTGGACGGCGTTAAAACTCCGTTAGTTATGTGATTATTCTAAAATTTTGGCAATCATAACACAAACCAATGATTGTGGATCGCGACAATTAACACATCAAAACGCAACAAATGATGAGATGTTAAGAGTAGGGCGTTCAAAATCGCGCAAATTTAATGTGTAGTTTGGGTAAATTTGAAGGGGATTGATCATTAGTGGACAAGTCATCCAAAAACTAACGGGGATTTAACGGCGTCCAGCTTGGGTGCATTGGTGGAACAAATCCCCAAACTTTGGATTATTCTTGGCGATTTCGAAACTTCAGGGTATTATTGTCGGACCGCCTAAACTTCGAATTG
>BSSO01000428.1:0-34027 GCA_030267885.1 Mesembryanthemum crystallinum
CTTTTTATTGGCAAGGAATCATCCCCTATTTTTGTTGCTTAAGATTTTCTTATGTATTCTATTTGCTTATATGTTTCTTCTTACCCTGCCTTCCCTCCAAAAAAATGTACATTAGGAGAGGGCCGAGTTATATGCAGGTATGGATTTCTTTCCTTTCATGCTTGTTTGGTTTGAGGTAGTGAATCACTAAAACTGCATAAGTGGCCAGGGTATGTAAATGCTTTGAGTAATCTTTTTCTTTGCTTCAGGCATTTTTATTATCGTTCATCTCATTATGCATATGATCTATTTAGGTGCCCGATGCATGTGGTCCTGCTTCATTGGGCTTGCCCTTAAATGCAATGTACTAAGTTCTTCCCTCATACTAAACGAGCGCTCACATAAATCGAAGCCATTTGGTCATCTATAGGGGTTTTTCATTGGCTTGGCAGCTGCTGATGGCTGTGGATCAAGGCTTTTACCTCTGGTTGCGTGTTCATCTGTTTGCTTTGCCGCCATGGTCCGCCCATTGAGAGTACCAAACAAATAATAATTTGTAGCTGGAAGTTGAAAATAATCAGATGACTTTGTTTAGTTGTTTAAAGTATGAAATTAGCTCAAAGCTGAAAATGTATCTGGAATTTGCAAAACATAGCCTATCTCATTCATCCTCAGTATTATAGAATCGAGCCCCCACCAAAAAGGGATTAAAGGACAAAACAATGAGGCAAGAGAGTCAAAGGGTGTTCATGAGGGCTGTTTGCCTTCTCTCTGTGCCAATGATTATGTTATGAATTAATGAAGTTCATATCAAAGCCGCCCTTCATTGGCTTAGGGTGTGTTCATTTCAACTACTTCTTACATCTTAATTCAGCGAAAAGAACTGAATTTCAGATTAAGGGTACAAGCCCTAGGTTCTCTCTGCCTTTAGAGTTGAAAGCTTTGTTAATTATATTTCTCTGCGAGTTTGAAGTACCGGTATGGATTCAAAGTAGTTATTTGTTATGAGCCTCCCTGTGCAGCAGAAAATAAAGTGTCTGTGATGATTCATTTAAAAGCAAAGGCGGTAAAGAGGGTTTTGACCATTGGCTTGGCAGTAACAAGCCTATGAGCTTGCTTGCTTTGCTGCCATGGGAGGACTCTGGGGTCTTCTTTATGCTTGATCAAAGGCGAATCTGAGCCTGATTTTGTACTTTATTGCTCAACTTTGTTGCTGATTTTTTTATCTTCTAGTAGTTTTGCCTCTACTTGTTCTAAATCAGATAATTTCATTTGCGTTGGTTGAGTTCAAACTATGTTTTCTTATTTATTTATTTATTTATTTATTTATTTATTTATTATTTTGTTAATTTATATTTTGGTTAGCTCTATCAATGGAATTGAGCAGGAGAAGCTGAAAATAGCTTTCGATTGGTGAAGGGAAGTGGGCTTACTCAATTAATCTGAGCCAGTCTTGGACTTCGGAACTTCATGGCTTTAAAATCTGGAGACAAACTCTAGGTGTAATTTTTTTTCTTTCTAGGTGCTTCACGTGTGAAGATCTAATAGCTGGAATTTTAACTGATTTTCTCTCTTGCAGATAAAGCCGGAGACTTTTATTTGTCAGGTCGCTCTGAAGTTGTGAGATTTGTTTCTAGAGGTTGTTCTTTGCCAATTACCAGTCTTCGTCTTAAATTTCTTGATTGGTAGGCTTTGTTTTTGGCTATTTTGCTTTTTTCCATGCTCCAGTCCCACTCCCTCTTTCTTTTCTCTCTTAATTTTTCTTTTATCATAGTTGCCATAGATTTCTCTCTGCATAGGTGTTCAACTTGTTTGGGTGTTTTATAGTTCATTGCTATTGATTCATATTTCATAGAAGCAGTACACGTTTTTGGTAATCATGTGTTTTCCATTTACGCTCAAATTTATGTACACTGTGAAGCTTTTTCCATTTGCGTTACTTTATTATCAATTACTTCCCCTTCGTAAATCTATTAGTTTCATCACTTTAATGAGACGGACAAAAGACCAAATTAGCTATGTTGAGTATTGCCAAAATTCACCCACGCAGAAGACAAGGAGGAAAGTAATGTCAACATTTTTTTGCTTTTATTGTGGTTTGAAATGCTTTGATTTTACAGAAGCTGGATGAAATGACCAGATCAAATGCCAACAGCCCACCTTCACTCAGTCAAGTGTTCAAGGTATTTAATTTTACATTTCAGGTTTGTTCAAGGTATTTAATTTTACATTTCAGGTTTCTGAACTGGGTCAGGGACTTATCTTTGATCTAAACCCTATTTTGAAATTTTGGTACAACACCTAAACTTTCGTTGAAGTTTATTTTATTAGTGATTAACCTTTGCTTGTGATTTGTTATACTAATATGATCTAATAAATTAACCAATTCCATGCAAGTCAGTTTTTATTTTATTTGTCGATGATTTCTTTTAACGTATTCACAACTAATAACATACTTTTATAGCTTCAAAGAGGAAGGCCGCTCATCAGATTGAGACTTTAGAGTGGGAGAAAATTGACTGAAGGAAATGTTCGTTCATGTATGATCAGATAGTGAAATGGTATAATCAATATTGAAAATTATCATTTGCTTATCTTAGTTGGATATATATTTGACATGCTTAAGAGATTGTAGGAGTGAAGAAAGAAGTACTATAGTAGGAATTTGGCTGTTTTCTTTTTAACATTCTAATGGTACGAGTGATTATTATTGTTAGATGGAGGAGTAATTGATAAGTTACATGCTTAATTGCATACAAGGCAGTTGGATTCTGAAACTGTTGAGGTAATTGCCTACTTATTAATAGTTGAACATAGCTTAGTTGAATTTCTAAAGTTCTTGTTTCTGAAATGTAATCTGTTACTCATCATGTTAGTGATATCTGAGAACACTTGAGGGTCAAATAAATACCACCCTACTCAAACTGTAGTCTAACTTGTGTTGGTGAAGCAACCAAACAACTTACACTCAAGTCTGCGAGGGAAGTCTCAAATGTATGGTATTCTTTCAACAAGTCTGTGTTTGGTGTCAAATCCCACATATTTTGTCAAACATAATAAAACAGATGTCCTTAACAGTTATAATTCCATAATGTTCATCAACCTCAAATGTACTCACAGTCTGATCAGCACCATATTACACTCCATGGAAATGGCTGGTGTTATCACATACACCGCGCAAATGTCATCCAAAATGCTCGCTTACTGGTTGAGAAAATTGGTCACCCACCTGAGCTATATACAGATAGAATTTGGTGCATGTTACCTGGATCATTCCCAGATAACTTCACGTTGAAGACAAAGTATGATTTTGGTTTTTTGGATGCAGCTTGTTATTTGGATAACAAGTCTGTAGTACTTAATTGCTTGCATGCTAAATAGTTAGGACTCCGACATTTGGCTTTCTTATTTGTGATACAGAGACTTAAAGAAGAAGGTAAGGGTATCTTATCGTTGTGTTATGCTTAATATAGCCGTGGCAAAAACTAACACAAATGATCAATGTCAGGTCAGTCGTAGCTGTATTCTCTACATCCGCAGTTCTTTCTTGTTGCCCGTCTGATCTGAGAAATATCTGCCTACTGTTCTCTTCTTTTCTGTGCTTAATCTTTGGCGTAAGGTTCCTCATTGTCAGCAAGTATATTTGTGCCATTATATATGACATTGATCTTTGGATAAAGCCCTGGTAAAGGGCTGGCAAGAGAAGTTTAGTGTAACTGTAACTATAGTAGGAATATACAGTTATCTTTGGGTGCACCAAAATGAAGATTAAGACATTCAGTTGGCTTAGAGAAGTAACTTTTGTGCTACCTTGTATTTCGTAGGGTTTAACTATGATCTTCAGTGATTAGTTTGTCCTTTTTTCTTTACGCTCATCTAATTTAGTTGTACCTGCAAAAACTATTGTTATCAAACACTGTTGATAGTTATGTTTATGTGCATTTTGAATCAAAAACCTTCAACATACTATATACCAGCTAAGTTGTGAACCAGTCGCAACATAGTTATATACGGATAGTGTATATCACTTTGCAAACCCAATGTGTATTGGATAATATAGGGATAGCTAGGTGGGTAACAGGGCGGGTACAGGGTAAAAGTTGTACCAATTACGATCACAAGGGGATATCGCTTAATAATCCTGACAATGATATCTTTTTTTGTTCTACGACAGGAAAGAAACTTGGAAGAAAAATAATTAATTTCTGTTAATTATCCAAAATCTTCAAAAGATGTGAAAAATAGGGCGTTGTTAAATAGGTAGCTAATGTTGTGTTCATGTTTGGTTTTGTAGAACAAGTACATTATACACCAAATTGATCAAATTGTACTAGATTCAGATTATCCGTGTTTATGTTATTTAGTGTTTCTTAGTAACTTCGGCTTAAGGTGTTGTTTTGTTGTGTCATATCGTGTCAACAGTTACACCGTAGTGAAAATAAGCTCACTTTCAAGCAAGGACCTTGAAATGCATTAATCAAAACTGAGTTAAAAATTTGCACTCAGCAGGTTTTTACTCTTAGATCTATTCCTTAATGTAATTTCTCAATTTAACAAAGGTGGGTAGCCGGTGGTAATGGATCACTCGTCGAGCGGGGGGCCAAGTGTGGTTCCAGTTTGGTGTGAATTATGGATCTTGAGGTCCTTGAGGCTCATTCACATCATGGTATGGAGCACCCTTCCCTGTCTCCCATACCAGCCCCGACCCATTGTCATCCCCAAATTGTAAGTTACTAGCACAGTTCGTAAGATGAACTGTGTGGCTAACTCCATCGCTACTAGCTAGTAATCAATGGAGACAAACGATGAAACGAATATGGTATCTCTTTAGTAGCGCATGCTTGGTCAATTCTTAGCCAACAAAAAGTTTCCTCTTGTTCAATTCACAAAGGGGGGAAATTTCGCCCAACATTTCAATTGAAATGACATTGTTTGTCCAATGGTAATTGGCAGCTAATAAGAATCTACAAAACAAATTCATAATTACTCACCTTAAAATTCACAAAAGGATCCTCAATACATAGATTATTATCCTTGTATTAGTAAGGAGAGTGAAAGGAAAAAAAAAGAGAGCTAATCTTCATCTCCCCCTTAATAAAGCCTTTTCAGCTGTATCCATCTCCTCCAAGATCCTAGCTCTCCTCTTAGCTGGAATCGGAGCGGTTGGGCCAAAACTAATATAGTGGCCTGAGACGGCATTGAGGGCTGAGTACATATCCCGGAATGAAACCCGGCCTAGTAGGGCTTTCTCTCTCCTGTACTTGGCCACCCAGGAGTTAGAGGTGGCTCTAAGCTCAGCAACAGCATCAGCCACATTAGGGTCAGTTTTGTCCATAGTGATCGTGGTCCGCACCTTGTTGATCACCTCCTCTGTCTCCTTGACGTACTCATCATCGTTCTCGGCCCGAGCAGCAGGGGAGAAAAGGGCGGGAGAGAGAATGATGGCGGCGAGGGCGGTGGTGGTAAGTTGACGGCGGCTGAGAGCGGTGGCGGTGGCAGTGGGGGAGGATGTGGGTGGCGTGAGCGAGGCGGTGGCGGTGGTGGGGTTGAGTTTCGATTTGACAATAAGGGCTGAGGGGAGTGTTTTGGGCTTGGAAGTGGGAGTGATCAAAGCAGGGGAGGCCATAGCTTGGCTTCAATGAGATTGGGGGAGGAGAGAGAAAGGATATTAGGGATGTGAGATTTTGAAATAAAGGATTCTGATGGTTCTACGTGGGCTTATCGTCTTATCCAAAAGACTTGGTCTTTATGGATGAGAGAAGGCCCTTGTTGGATTTCAAGTGACATGGAAATACAACCACCAAAAGAGCAGGAAAAAAAAGGGCCAAATGAAAAGAAAAGGGAAATCAGGAACAAACAGGTCTTCTGTGAGACCAAAAATCACCCCAAGTGTGAGACAAAAAATTATCCCAAGTAAGATGAAAAGTCACCCATAACAATTACTCATGTCAGCCTAAACCAGGAAAAATCACCCCAAAACATTTTGGAAGCCAATCTCAAAGTTCCACTGTCTCATCCAAGTTTATACGATTTTCTACTACTAATACTCCAACCAGAGGAACTGGTATTCAAAAAAAATAACCTGGAAGAGAGGAAAAGAGATTACTGCTAACCTGACCAGGCTTTCTGTAACTTCCTGAACAACAACGCCACCAAACATTGCACTCCATTGCATGGGATTCAAAACAGCATCTGCACCAAAAGCAACTGCATTCGCAAGTAACTTTTGGTCAAAAATCTTCAACTTTCCCGAGCAATGGATGCCTTTTTTTCTTTTTTATGTAAAGTACAAACTTTTGCATTTCATACTGAATGTATTGGTTTACACTGTACGGTATGTTAGCAGTTTACACTTTACATCTAAAGTTCTGAACCCTTGCATATCATGTACTTCAGCCTTGTGTATCATATCTACATCAGTTAATCCAAATCAACAAAGCGCAGGGTTCTCCCAAACCTACATTAATTACGCCTTAAAAATAAGAACTCTACTATTGGTCAGCTCTGCCAAATCAGTTGAGATAAACACAACAGTATGTCCATGAGAAGCCCTCTACAGTCAGCTTATAAAGAAGCTTTTCACATAACTGTTTCTGCAGCTCTCTTGTGCTACTCTCTTCCAGAACCTGCATATCAACAAGTTCATCTTAGCGAGAAGGAACATAGTTATTACTCTATATCGGGAAGCACCCTTTCAAGTGGATAGGGTAGACAAAACCAACAAAAAGCAATTAGCAAGATATGTAACTTCAGATACAGATCAATTGCATGTGATTTCAAAATCCTTTTCAGTTGAGCACTACATTTGGATTTGGTGTTTCTATTATGAATGACTTGAAGAGTCTGGCGAAGATAGAGGTCAGGGGATGCTAATTTTGCCCAAGCTGATTCCCTTGCAACTCGTCAAATTGTACTAGAACTACTAACTAATGACTTACATTGACAGATAAAGGGGCTGAAACATTATCAATGATGCTATGCAAAAGCCTCAAAACATAGGAAGAAAGCAATCTCTGCAAAGAAGATCCAGATATAAAAAAGCATCCACCTACACAGAGTGGAAGACAATATTTCCTTCCCTGAAACAAAGAACAGTTGGAATGGGGATTGTCAAACAAAGGGCAAAGTGTAAACTAAGCTATGCATACATCAATTCCTTTTCATATCTCGGTCAAACCAAAGGTTTGGAACCTAAACTCCAAGCGCAATGAAGTTAGAGTTGGATTCTCCACTGGACTCTAACCTTGTTCAGTATTAATAGGGAGAAGATACCAGTGTGAAGGTTGTAGGATAATACTAACAGCATACTATTATAACTCGACCATGATTGAGATCAGACCAGAGACATCAGAGGACAATTTTTAAAGAAAAAACAGCACTTCTGATTCAAGCGAATGGATACCCTTTTCAAGTTGGGTAGTAAAGTGTGTACGGTACAAGTATGCAGAACGATAAAGAAAATAGTGCCAAATCCAGCTACACACTGAGTTGGATAAAGCCTCTAGGTTTTCACTTTCTATGCCTCATCTTAAACAGAAAAACAATGGAAATGCTTAGAACTGTGCTAAATGATGGATTCCATGGTCTTTTGTATAAGTTATGGTTCAGATCCTAAAACCGTATGTACCATTTCAGATTTTAGATGCAGTCTTTTCCCATCCCATTTCCATCTGATACAATTAACCTCTAAGTTCTAACTGTATAATTAACACTACGAAGTAGCAAAGCTTGCTTTATAAAAATAGCATAAACTTGCGATTTCCCTCACTTAATTCTCTTGCTTCCACACAACTACGTAATTCAATTTTAGGCATACCAGCTTTCATTCTGGAAGTTCCTGTTCTGACAATTGATTATTATACAGGAATTGCTTAATCACATTAAATAGATGACAGTTGAAAGTTAGAATTCCTTCAAGAAATCAATATCATAGAGATAAAAGAGTGATGTTCAGAAGGCCACGACTATCTTGAATGAGTGGTATGGCATAGGTACAAATTATACAGTACCCCCAGGGGTATCTTGCTCCCATACCCCCCGTTCTAAAATTCTAATCCCTTATTTTTCAGCCCCTTCTCTCTCCTCTCCCCTGTTACTTTCCTGTCCCACCCCATGCCAGCTTTCATTGGACAACAATGAGAAACTCATTCTCCATCTCCACCACTCAAATATTCTTCTTCAGCTACTCGATTTCGGCATCTATCGTGAAGATCTCAGTCTCAAGTAAAGGAACAATGGCGGCAACTTCGACGGTTAAATCGCCATTGGAGGGTTTTTGGAATTACTAGCAGAGGGATTCGAAATCATGAATCTCATGGTCTGATTTCTCACTACAGACGCCATCGATGCTGCTATTTGAGATGAGTTAATCTAATTCATCAATAAGTGGTGGTGCCACCAGCCTAAAGAATGGAGGCGGAGGTGACAGCCGACGAAAATTAGAGCTGTTAATGAAAGATGCTAAGCCTGCCTGATAAACTCAATTGAAGCAAAGAGGTGATTTGACAGGTCATCGAGTAGGAATGGTAGTGACAATTGTCCATTGGAAGGAATTCATGGAAGCAGAGCTGGAGAAAGAATTGCAGAGCCATTGAATTAGATGCTTTGGGACATGAAGCAGGGGAGCATTTGAGTTTCTATGTTTAAATTCAATCCTCAAATTGAAGGCCAATCAACCATCATTGACTTTCAAATTCACATTCATTACTGTTGGTTGTGGTTTAGCTTCAAACTACTCAGAGACGCAAAAAATGAGATTGTTCGTAATATGAAAACGGTTTGGGTTCTCGGTCGAGCTAGTATTTCCAAATGAGCAAGTAACTTATTTCAAATGAGCAATCAATTAATATGAAATGAATAGAGTAAATAACTATACTCCTATGAGAGTAATACAGTACGTTTTTTTAATCAAATGAGCAAGCAATTAATTACAAATGAGCGAGTGAGTAACATGAAATGAGCAACCAACTTCGTTTAAATGAACAGCTAGTTAATGTAAGATGAGTAATTAGAGCAACCAAAAATGAAATGAGCAAGTAAAAAAAACAAAATGACCAATA
Source organism: Mesembryanthemum crystallinum (assembly GCA_030267885.1). Classification (NCBI taxonomy): domain Eukaryota; kingdom Viridiplantae; phylum Streptophyta; class Magnoliopsida; order Caryophyllales; family Aizoaceae; genus Mesembryanthemum; species Mesembryanthemum crystallinum. The sequence goes on from BSSO01000428.1 coordinate 9,039, forward strand.
GCTTGAACACCTATGATTATTTAAAAAGAAAATGAAAAAATAAAACTGACTTCACAAGCTTTAAAAAGGCTGGGGGTACGTGAGTATGGTATGTATCATCAAACTAAAAGTCATTCTTATGCTTTACTATTCCAGAGAAAGACACGCAAGAGAGAGTGTGGTTTTTGTTTGAATAAATAAAGTACGGCCAATGGCCTACTATATTACTACAACATATAACAGCCCACTGATGGTTTAAGTGGGAAAAGTTAGGCGGGGTATGGTAGCTACATACCCCCAGTGTACCATATAACAATTGTGGCATAGGTGCAAATGGCATGAATGGAGTGCTATTTCAAAGAAATGATGCAGGATTAGAAGAGCTCATTTCATAAGAAGGTTCCCAGCGTTAAAAAAGTTCACTTTTTTGGACACTGTTCCTATCATACTGATATAGTAGAGGAAGGTTCAACCATTTCGAACAAAAGAATGGATTAATAAGCAAGTTAAAACTAACAAACTTAAAAGAACCTTGGGTTCAGATCCATAACCACTTACAGACTTAGTCCCAATGAGTAATTCAGTGAACTTAGAATAATATCAGCAAGATCATCAGTGTAGCTTGAAGGACTGACAACAGGTTATGAGGTAAGGAGTTCCTAACAGTAACTCCACAATATACTTCAAAGTGCCTCTATCTCTCCCATATTAAAACAAGTGCCAGAATCAAAAGCGACAGAGTTTGCTCTGCTCATATGCAGGATATTATATCAACGTTTTTGCAGCACAGTTTAACAAAGGCCTAGTAGCATCCAAGATAACTTGTTCAATCACAGCAAGGATGAAGTTAAATAATAAATGTAGCATGTAATACAGTAAGAAAGAAATTGAGCAAACAAGCATACAAGTGTCAACAGAATGCAATCTGCAAGGAAGATATCAAGTGAGGAAGATATTTACGAGACTTACGAGTAGTAGAGAGGGATATACAGTAAGGAAACAATATAGCCATGCACACACGAAAAAATCTCAACTAAATCTATGTACCCTGTATGTAAAAATTTGATACAACAGCTACAACTCATGAAATACTATAATCAAGGGTGGAATGGATAAATATAGCCATGCACCACAAAAACAAAATCTCAACTAAATCTACATACCCTGTATTTAAATACTTTCAAACAACAGCCACAACTCACAAATACCATAAAGGCACCTTGAGAATGAAAATAACTAAAGCCGTGGGAAGTAAGCCAGATTAAAGGATGGAACATGTTAGCTAACTCATAGCTCAATCATACCCTTTAGCATTTATCTGTGGTTTCCTTCTCATTGAATGCACAGCAAAATGCATGAGGAATAAGTTATACAAGATGTACATATAAAAGAAAGCAAATCACAGTCTGATATCGAATCAGAATCAACAACCATAAATAAATCTAGCAACACAATATCAAGGGAGTTACCTGGATATCGAGTAGTGGAAGAACAACGAAGGCAGCTCTGTAGGCGCTCCAAAAGCTCACAGGAAACCACATCAAACCCTAATTTGATAGCAATGCGAGTGAAGGAACCATCCAGCTCTCCTCCAATTGCAATGCTCCTCCAGAACCCAAAGACTTGCTTAACGAGGCACATTGCCCAGAATTCCCATTCGGACGTGACACATACATTCCTGAATGACAGAAAACACATGGCAAGCGCAAGCCTGAATATACGACTGCCTACCTCAGCATTGCGGCACTTCACTGCCCTACGCCTAGCCACCACAGACCTGAAAACGGGCCTCAAGCGAAACCCTATCCTGACCCACCACGACCCCGTGCTTCCATTCTTGTGCTCCATTGCCCCTAATTTCCCTCCCCTGCCCATCATCACCACTAACCCGGGTTTACCTCTCCTCCTCTTCTTCTGTCTACTCCACTCCCGCTGTTTAATCTTCTCCAGAAGTTTGCTTCTGACAATTCTCCTTTTGGCCCTCAAATGATTCCCCCATACCAATCTCCCCAAAGAAACCAAAAACGATAACAACGTCGAGCTATCAGCCATATACAAAAGATAAAGAAGCTCTCGACATTGTTTTCTACCTAGATTTTCTGAACTCATCCATATATGTCGATTAAGCTCCTTTGCAATTATAACTTGGAAATCCGCATTGTATCCCATTAACAAAATGAAATCAGACACTGAACCACAAGGCAAAAGGAAACACAGACAAGAGATCAAAATTAAGCCCACAATTGAGACTAAAGATTTGACAAATACAGGTAAACAAAAAAACAACAACCATTAAGAAGAGCTTACTTTTCTCGGCAATCTTGCTCTTATCCTTCTCAGACATCCTACGTTTTTCTGGCATCCTTCATCACAAAATTCAAAAGAACGAAGGAAATAGGTTAGATGCTTCGTTCACTAGGGCTACAAAATTCAACAAAAATTGAGAAGAAAAACATAGAATTTAGTGAATAACCTTGAAAATTGAAGACCAAACGCAAAATTGAGTTGCTCTACTGGTTGGCTGGCTAGAAGAAACGTTTCGAGCGTACAGCCAACTGAACCACTCGAAATTGCACAAACTTAGACGATAAACTGGGACAATTGGAAGGTATATACAACAATGAAGACGGAAACACCAACCGAAAACTCGAAATTAGAAAGAAAATCAACGAATAAAGAGATCGATGAAGGAAAAAGGGGTGAAGATGAGTAGGGTTTTTGCCCTAATTTTGAGTTTCTAGGGTTTGTGTCGCGGGAAATTGAATTTCCTTTCGTTTGTCAGTGTTGTTGAGTTTCTCTCTGTTGTGTTGTGTTGTTGAGTCTCTCTCTGTGTGTTGTGTTGTTGAGTCTCTCTCTAAACTGAAAGGAGAGTAGAGTCTTAGAGTTTGGTGTTTTTTCTGCATTCACTTTGAGGGATTCATGGTTTTGAGCAGATTATATCACGCGGGAGTAGCTACTACACTTGTGGATTACCTTCACGCGCCACTCCTGCTCACTTCTTCCACGCGCTATTTTATGTATTGGAATTTTTAAACAAAAAAAAATTCCTTGGTTTAGAACATGCTAGAGTTGTTCATGGCCAAGACGGCCCATTAGGCCCTACCCGTTGAAAAAGGGCGGACACGAACAGGGTGTTTAGGTGAATTTATAAAGGTCTGACCCGTTAGCTTGGTCCACGAGCCAGAAAATCATGCTAGGCCAGCCCGCTACTCGTTCAGGCACGCTTTTGAACAGCTCTAAAACATCCACAAAAGTCGATAGGAATGAACCCTCAACTGATTGGAATGAGGTTATGTGGACAAACCCTAAATAAGTTCGAACTCAATCAAAATTTGAGTGTTAGACCCAAGTGGTTTCTTTCAACTCAAATTTAGATCTGGTTTAACTTCAAATAAGTTTGTTGATTATTGGAATAGAAATATCACCACAATTTCACATTCGTTTTGTAGTAGTTTTATTTAAGGAAAGGTTGACGTTTTATTTGTGTATCAAAATTTATATTAGATTTAAAGGTTATGAATAACATTCATTGCAAGGATGACACATAAATAATCTTTATCATGTTTTATGAATTTAGATGATAGATTGAGTGATTATCACTCTTCCATTCCGATATCACGAATTAGAATCGCTATAACAGATACCACAAATCGGACAAAATTCATTTGTTCATATACCAATAAGCCCTTGGTTCATAAATATCACTTAATTATTAACGGTTTCTTCTTTCTCCATTCATGGAAGTAATGCTTTAGGCTAGATCCAGGTGCGCATCGCGTGCTACACTTTCGTGCATAAGTCACATACGCTAGCCACGATGATCTGCGTATCAGCACATGTGATGCATGCACCGGTAGAAGCATGGTGCTTTTTGCACTTGGATATAGCTTGCATTCATGGACCTTTCCTTAGTGTTGATCCAAAATTTGGTAAATTTTGAATCACCGTTACTTACCTTTGCGTTGCTATTTAGATAAATATATCCTCCATCCTGTATTTATCCTTATATAGAGGAATGACACGTAATACTAAGACTATTAAGGAAGTGATAAAAGTTCTAATCTGCTTTATTATTGCAAGCGGCTTTCTACTTTGCAAGTGAGGGTAGATTTGTCATTTCACAACTAAAAGTTTGCCATTTCAGGAAGCATAAAGAGAAATATGAAACTGCCAAAAAAGGAAAATGTAAAGATAATAATGGGATTTTGGGAGGGGGGGACATGTGAGTTGCGGAAAATAAAGCGTAACCTTCTTTCGAGAACAGAGGGAGTATCTTGTAAGGAGTAAATATGCATCGTGTATAGTTTTAATGTTTTTACCCCCATAGTTTTTAGTAATATGTGGAGTAGTATGTTAGTGATGAAAAATTATGTTTCTTGAGCCCACTAAGAAGGGATAACATTTCAACCTAAACCCAAAGACCCGAGCCATCACCTCAGAACTAGAAAATGCAGCTACAACCAAAGAGCATTTGTACTAGTGGTATCGCCTAGTTCTCCTACGGGGGAGACTCGCGCTCAAATTCTGTAAACCCCAAATTCTATTGTGGAATTTATGGGCTAGGCAATTGGACTTATCCCTCTTCCCCTCCCATGGACCCTTGGACTATGAGCTAATGGTCACTTAACAGCCCCTTTCGGGGCAATCCTTGCATCTTCAAAAAAAAAAAAAAAAAAAAAAAAAAAAAAAAAGTGGCCACAAAAACACAAACCTTGATTTTGGTGGTGAAAGCCAAGGCATATACTGAGTTACTGACATACTGTAGTACACTACTCCACTAACTTGAGTATTTATAGGTTCATGAATTATTAGGGGAGTTTTGCTCTAATTGAGTAGCGCATAGCTACCAAGGGCCACAGATGAACAATGGACAACCAAGAAAAAATCACAAAGTTCAGATGAAAATGCAATATATTACAACAATCCCATTCATCTATCCATAGCTACCAGAGTGTTACATGAAAGTTAAGCTCCAAGTCAGGAAGATCACTTTAAGTTGAGTTACCCTTATTCCCAGTGCCAAGTCTCCAGAGTTCAGATAACAATTAGTCTAAATTACAATATTGTACATTTTAGTTCCAGTCTGAAGGACGGTGTTTCCTCCATAATCAACAATCAGTCTTAAGTCCTACATGCAGTCCCTATGCAGTATTCATGCTCCAATACACTGCAGTTCCAAACCGAGACATAAAAACAGCTCGTACAAATTCTAACTTCCTGACTTCTTGAATAGCATCCTCGACCATCACTGGATATAACAGGGAAAATACATATGTAAATTCATCAATGTAGTCGGATAATCAGCAGCAGTTAAAGCATAGCTTAGATGGAAATGAATCTCATATAGTTAACTGCAACAAACAAAATTTGGGTAATTCAAACCATATAACTAAACAAACAAAACATAAACTAATGGGACTACAAAGCTTACCATCTAACATGAGTGATGCTACCCAGCAGAAGAGAAGCAATTCCTCATGTGTGGAGATAATTAGCAGCCATCATCAGCTCCAAAGTAAGTTCAGGTTCAATGTGAAATTCAGTCTCCTTACCACTGCCAAGTCATGCATTTACTTGTAAGTGTAATAAATCATCCTAAATAAGAACAGAACTACTCTAAAGTAAAGAAGAAATGAGCTTGAAGGGCTCAATTGCTGAGTATTTATCTTGCCAGCATGGAAGACCATTTTTGAAGATTTCCAAGAAAGAGGGATCGTGATTTATAAGACAATAGTCTCCTTACTGAATCCATGTGACTTGACAGTTAAGAATTGGCTAGTTATCATACTTCAATTGTCCTGTGGAGCTAGGAACATCCGACATCACACTAGTCTAGAACCCAGATAAGATTTATCCGTACATACCACGAGATAATACCAATCATAAATCTCCTTTTTCTACTAGGAGTTACCACACAATTACAGGAACTTTTGTTGTTGAAGGGATAATATAACTGCAAAGTTCTTTATAAATTAGAACTGAGAATTAGAAAAGGGGGAATCATCAGGCACAAAAGAAGGTCAAGCATAAGAAAACTTCTCAACTTCTATCTTACTCTCTGCAGATTCAAGGTCCAACAGCAACTGAATACTAAAAGGTTGAGCTAATGAATAGATTTCACTGCTGGAACTTCAGACTGACTTAAAGTGATTCACTCGCAAAACCATGCACAAAACGCAAATAACATGCCTTAATTGTGGTTAGAAGAGGAAATCCAAATGGCTTCTTTTAGTATGACAAGGACAAGCATACTGGTGAAGCTATTCTATGTTCCAATCTCAAAGTTGGACACTAATATTTAGTAGTATGGTGAAAATGGATATGCGAAACATAAAAGGGAGAATGGTGTCCACTCTGGATGCTTCNAAAGTAAAATTGAGCAGTTATACAACCAAGTAGAAGTACTTTATGTTATTTCACTGTTGTCCATTGCTTACCATCAGCAGAGCATTTTTTGGTATTGTCACATTGTCCCAACATTATGACACTGAAAACCCCTATTAAGAAAACCACCTATCCCAGCCTAATGCAGGCACCTTGCGTGAAAGTAGACAAGAACAAACCACCTTGGAATCTTAACAATGGAAAATAGCAGCTCACTCAAAGGATCCAAAACCGAAACGATAAAAAAAACATGAAGACAACACACTGAAACACGGGGCAATGTAGTCGAATATCATGCCCCACTAAGTATGACATGTATGAAGTCCTACTTAGAACCAAAAGCATTACACTCACTCCACAATAAGCAATCACCTACACCAATCCTACTCCGTGCCCTTCCTGTCTTTTAACAAATGTAAGCACAGATGATAAATAAATCATCAAAGACCAAGAAGCCCATAAATACTTGATCTTTTACATTCCCAATAAACAAGATTCTTCTTCTCATGTGAATTTTACATCAAGTTCTTTGAACTACTAGATAGTAACTTTGACAGGATTAAAAGCACAACCATACTAGTCATATTTACTATCTGATCAGCCAATTCTACATCATTCTACTCAAAGCGGATCACATAACTCAATCAAAATTCAATCCCAATTCAGAAAGAATTCAGCGCCAAAAACCAAATTCCATACAGATCAATAAATCGCATATAATTCACCCAAATTCGATCGAATTATCACAAACCTGGCATACTGAAGCGACCAATAGAAATACTGACAAATCTTCTCGAGTATGGTAGTACTAATCTCGGGAAACCTCACTTCTCCATGCTGTGTCTCAGCAAAACTACCTAAAATCCACAATAAACCATTAGAGAATCGACAATCAGATCGCAGAAAATACACAGCGTTTCACAATTAAAACCCTAATTGAATAGCCACCAAATTGAACAATTGCGTAACCCTAATTTGATTATGAATTTTTGGGGAAAAAGGAAATTGGCAAAAAACCTGGGGAGGTGAGCATGTTGCGAAGAGTCTGAGAAACCATGGCAGCTTTCTTGTCGATGACGAACTCAAATCCCTCAGCGCTGATCAGTTTCACCGTCTCTTCCTTCTTCATCTTCGCGCCCCAAATCTCAATCTCTCTCTCTCTCTCTTTCTCTCTCTCTCTGGTATCGAATTTGGTTAATGCTGAAAGTGATTCAGTTACAGTACGAACTAGAGAGATTGAAGACATGATTTTGCAGGGCCTTATTTATGCAACGGACATTTTGCTTACTGGGCTTTTTGGTCACTTAAATTTGTTTTATTAGAGGAAAATATAGCAAATGTGGGCTTAGTTTGTGGGCTTTTAGGATGCAATTACCCTCTAGGGCCTCTACATATGTAGCCCAATTGAGATTAATACTTGTGTCCTTCGATTCCTATTGCATGGACCTAAATTCTAGTACTAGTATTCAGGCCTGAAGCATTTGTTGGTGCGTGTATCATATGTGTCGGTGCGTGAATTGAAGTTTATAAAATAGTTTGCACACATATTCTTTATAAAATATACAGAATTATTTGGGGTTTGGAAAATGCAGGGAAGAGTTAGAGTGAATCTTATAATGTTTAGTCTAGATAGATACGTGATTTAACTTTATTGTCATCGATTTATGAGATGTGACAACAATTTCGGTCACTTGCACCTTGGGAAAATGGAAAAAAAAAAGACACCATTCTAAAATATAGCATATTCTAGAGGGTGATTAAAATGTTGTTCAATTTTGCACAATATGGCCCAATGTGATCTAATTGTGTTGTACGAGAAAAACGGTAGGTGGAAGAAATTTATAATCTATCTAAAAGAAGAAAAAAAAATATATGTTGATATTGTTTAGAGGTTTTTAAAATGGAAATGAGTGAATGAGAATAGAAGGAATAATTCCTTATCCATTTTCAGTCCATTATCTTGATTTTTGCTCTCTTCAAATTGGATAAGGTACTTTTAAAGAAATAGACAATGAATTGAAGTTCAAAACTTTGAAAGCAACTACACTCAATCATTAAGTTGAGCTTAAAATTAAAAAATAAAAAAAAAAATCTTATTAAACTTATTGTACTTATAAAAGACGACTATTAATGAATGCTAATGGTTTATGGGAAATTGTTTCAAGTACACAGGTAGTGACTGTTATTTATAACTACAAATACGGCTTAGCTAACTATGTAAGTATTATTAAAAAAAATAAAAGATAAATTGTTAGTTCAAACGATCTAGTAATAACCTTTATTCAGCATGTTTTTTTTTAGATCTTGTTATTTTATTTTTCACACTTAAACTCTATTAATTTCAATATATGTTGTTGAAGTGAGCTGCATTGCTCGAATTATTACATGTGGGATTGAAAAAAAAAAAAAAAAGAGTTAACCTAATGATATTCCATGTAAATTATGAAAGTTGTGTGGCTTGTCCCTTTCAAAGAAATCCTGGTCAATAAAATAAAGTAAGTAAACAAAAGGATGAATGACAGTTGGTTTGGGACGTAAGGCGGGCCGAGCATTTATTTTCTCCTTTCTGCTGGCTAACCATTGGCATTGGGTCAGCAAACGCCCAACTGTTAAAGCTTATGGATTGGCAACTATATACTCACAAAAGTTGACTTTGTCTTATTATTATAAAAGAAAATTGGTTTCTAATAATCCAACCTTTTAATAAGTTGTAGAAAATAATCCCAATTTTCATATTTGTAGCACATTTCACTATAGTTGTACGAAACGATCCCGGGTGGACGTTGTTACCTTCTCCGTTAGATTTTTATGACACGGCGTTGACTATTATTTCCTTTTCTTTTAATTGGATTTCTTTTTACGTCATTAAAATCTAATGGAGAAGGTAACGACGTCCACCCAAAACTGTCTCGTGCAATTATAGTAAAAGGTGGAATTATTCTCTGCAAATATAAAAGGTGTGATTATTTTCTGCAATTCGCTAAAAAGTTGGATTATTAGAAACCAATTTTCCTATTATAAAAATGGTCCATATTCTGTTCCCCTTTGAATAAATGAAAATATGAATGGTTGGTACTTGGTGCTCTTAAACTTGTGTAGTGATGATTAATACTTGAATTTCATTAAGTTAATCAATGGCAACTTGATTTCTCAAGGTCATGATGCGCTTACCATCGAAGAGTGTCGATTACTCGATTTTTTATAGTGCAAGTTGCACATTCTAAAAGCAAATTAAAGATATCTTAATTATACTCCCTTCGTCCAATGAGGTTTTAGCCCAGTGGCAAAGACTGAGGTCCTGGGTACATTAGGTCCCAGGTTCGATTCCCCCCTCCCCCAGTTGTATGTAATTTATTGTACTGGCCTTTGTGCCTCCCTTGGACCAAAAAAAAATTATACTCCCTCCGTTCCTCACTTTCCTAACATTGCACTACTCACACAAGAACCACTACCAAGTCCATGTGTCACTCTCTAAACTTGAGAGTGCAATAAAGTCACAGTGTAATCAACATTTCTCTTTACGATATATTGAAGCACCAACAACTATTGGTGATGTTTATAGGTTCCACGTCAACAAGCTAATATGATAAATAACTTAAATTGGGGCATGTTTTGTGCGAGACGAAAAGTCGCCCCTAAATTATCTTATATTATAGTCATATTCTAATTAAATTCAGATAATTTGAATATTACACAATCTCACAACGAAGTCAATGCACCCAAAATTTATCACAACTTTGTGATCCTAAGAACTTAGCAACATCAACTTTGTTACTCCATAAACTAAATACACCACACACACGGGAAAAAAAAAACCTATCCATTCATTTTAAAGTTTGGTAAAGTCATAATTATATAGTGTATATATATAAGTTGAGCAAGCTAATGCAAACATGTTAGTAGATTAAAATTAAACTTAGAATCAAATTCCAGTTTACTCAAATTATTCTACTAATATACAATAGATACCATCTAGTAAAAGTGTGTAAAATAATTGAAATCCAAATATATAGTAAAACAAAAAAAAATCTGCCACAAAGAATTAAATTGGTCCATGACTCATTTTCACATATCAAATACTCAATTCACCTCATATGGCTCATGTTATTTCGTGGCTGTCATATAATTGATTAATTTGTATGAATGATCACGTAACTTCACATCGACAATCATTGAGCTCTTTATTTATACTAATATTAATAAAGAAAAATTATTGGCAGCATTATTTATTTAACCGAGTATCTAATAAGAATCATATACTTTTGTCTCTTCGGGGACATCTGATAAAATTGGAACGATACAGGGAAGAATCATATACTTTTTGGTATATACTGTATTTAATAATAATGTTGTTACTGTGTGTATATACTACAATATGATGAAGGAATAATGGAATAAGAATAAGTAGTAGGAGCAGATAGCAATGTTCCCTGATTGAATTCATATGCGTGGCACCAAGAAACTAACAAACTTTTACAAAACATCCCCTCTTTTTTTCCTTTTTCTTTTTTTAATTTCTATTTCTATTTTTAATACTGTATTTATATATACTTTTTTTATTTCTCATGGTCTCTGCCGTCCTGCCAGTCTGCATCTGCCAATTGACATCTCACTGCCAGTGACTCACTTATTAATCTTGTCAACTTTCTCATACGGTGTCGTTTCTTACTTTCTTCATTTTTCTGTTTTCTTTTTTATTTATCGTCGATGTGTAATACTCATAGGATGCACACCGAGTAAATTTGGAAGTGCACCCGCTTATAATTACCGTTATATTAGGCTATGATAACAAGAAGGTTCTCTAATTAGTTGGGCAGACATTTCATTTTGATTGATATTGTTCTTCGTGAGAGTGATTATATCCAAGAATATGACTCAATCTTTAAATAAGGAAAGTTTAAAAATGGTGTTGTTGGTAGAATTAGCTAAAGTACCCAAATATAACAAAAACGTGTATTGTAATACTCAAATTCACACTAGAAACCTATGAATCATGAACCATTATGATTATTATTATAGAAAAATAACTCTTGGCAATGAATATAGGATTACTCTTAGAGGTTGGAGCAGTTGTCAATGTTGAGTTCAAGTACTTCAAATGTTGATGGCATATGATTGAATTTGGATGATCTCATTAGGTTGATGACTAATGATCCTTGTTAAATAAGGAGATAAGAAAATGACCATATTGTCCTTACTTCTTATTCAACAGATGTATTCACTTTGGCTAAATAGATGTATGCAAATATAAATATGGAAATTCGACACATGGTTAATTTGAAAATTTATTAGAGGTATATTAAAATCATGTTTGTTGTTCTTAAAATGTATCAATATCATACAAATGATTATTTCAAAAAAAAAAAAAAAAAAAACTAATTTACAATTATATAAAGACAATAGACATTGTTGTGGATAATCTAGATCCAAAACCCAACACCTCGATTATTTAAGATTTGGATTCAAAACTCATTTACATTAATTATAGTTCATTTCTACCGATAACAATATGCATAAACCTTCGTATAGATTCGCTTCTAAATGGTGACTTTAACATTTTTGAGAGGTGACTTTCGCTTTTCATCGGGTGATAGTGATACCGGGCAACATATGGTTGGTATGGACCTGGTTCTGGTCCATACCAACTTTATGTCAAACAAAAACAAAAATCTATTATTCAAAATAATTTTTAAAAAAATTAAGGCAATCAATTATTCCCTTAATCAATCATACTGAGCACCGAAATTGGCCGTTTCAATAAAGCCCACCATTTCGTCATCGTTTTCTCCGTTTCATTTTTCCCATACACATCACACATACATTTTCGCCAAATTTCCTCTCTCTTTCTCTCTCTACTACTTTGAATTCCACTGTATTTTTCTGCAACAACACAACACAACACTAGCAGTTTTCTCTCTCTACGATCTACATCTTTGGTAAGTTCAATTTCTAGCAGCCATTTCGATTTCTCGAATTTCCGATTCTCCAAGCTTCGATTGATCGATCGATCGATCTGTTCTGTAAAATTTCCGGCCATTTTTGGTGATTGAATTTCTGTGTGTTTGGATCTGAATCAGGATCCGGATCCCGCTAGGGTTTCTGTTTCTCTCTCTTCTTTTCGTGGTGAGAAGAAGAAGAAGAAATGGCGAACAGAGTAGATCACGAATACGATTATCTGTTTAAGATCGTGCTGATCGGAGATTCTGGTGTTGGTAAATCCAACATACTTTCTAGGTTTACGAGGAATGAGTTTTGCTTGGAATCTAAATCTACAATCGGCGTCGAGTTCGCCACTCGTACTCTGCAGGTTAATATCCCTCTAAATTCTATCTTGTCACTCTTTGGTTCATCAATGTCGTTTGATTTTGGTACTTCGACATTATTAGGGTTTTGATTTGTGCTAAGAAATTGAGCTGTTGGTGGATGAGATGATTTGATTGAGTACCTATTATCAGTTCATTCAATCTAGTTTAATGGATTCGACTAGTGATATTTACTTGATCAGCTTGGTTGTAGTTGGCTCTCATGTTATCAACAGGGAATTTGACCTTTAGTATTTAGGGTGCTTTTTTAGTGTTTTTAGAGATCCTGCCATTGAGTGTCGAGGGTTGGCTGCGGATTTGCTGGTGCTAAATTGCTAATGAGATAAGCGGATAAAGCTGAGTCTATTGCATCAAGGTTCTGTTATTATGATTCCTTTATTCATAGTGTAGTTTTAGCTATATGGTCTGTCAATCTTTTGATTGATATCTGCAGCAAATCCCGTTTGTATGAATACGCATTTATTAGAACTTGGGTATGAATGTTATGCACCATATCAGTTGCCATAGGTCAAGGATTGTGTTTGAGATGAAATTGGTGTGCTCTTAGCTTTCGCATAGGTATTTTCCTGGTTGATCATCGAATTTGAATAATGTTTCTTCTTTCCATTCTGGCGGTGGTAGATCTACTTCATCTAATGAACAGTTATATATGTGATGCTTGACTTGCTTGAGTCAAGGATTGTCTATGAGCTGAGATTGTCATGCTTTTTAGGTCTTTACCTTTTAATCTTGAAATCTGAATTATGCGTCTTCTTTCCATTCTTTCAGACCCACGTCAAAATTATGCCTATGTCAGTATGTCGTTTTTATTTGTTGATCATGTACGGATGCTCGATGTGGTTACTTATGCTCTTCCGTGTAAATTTATGCCTCGTAGTCGAGTAGAATAGGCTTCTGGTGAGTGTCATCATTGCATAATTAGATAGGTTTGGGAGATCACTTGAATGTTAAGCATATCCTCTCAAGTTTGGATGGATGGATATTTGCGATTGGATGGATGGATGCTATCCACTTTTCTGTTAATTTGGATCTTTTGGCCATTGGACCAAATTTTGAGTTTTCTGGTGGGCCAATCTTATGATTGTCAGGATGTTATTTACTAGCATGTCATTTCTTTTTAGACTTCTCATGTTTGCCTATCTATTTCTTATTGGTACCAAAGTCAGCATTGTTTATTAAGTGGGATAAAACATAGCTGTCAGCCTGTCACTGACAATGTTTCTAGCATTGGTGCTCCTATAAAGGTACTTTGGTTGTGTCCTGGGTTCATGAGGTAGAAGTTGACTTATATCAACTCTAATCTTTCTGGGATTGGTTGTGTAATAGTAAAATGTAGTGGCCTCTATGTGTTTGACGGGAGATTAGTTTCTGATTTGCTACTACCTTACTGGTACTTATTCGAACCCTGTCTTGTATCTTTATAACAGGTAGAAGGGAAAACTGTCAAGGCACAGATATGGGACACTGCTGGTCAAGAGCGTTACCGGGCTATTACCAGTGCTTACTACAGAGGAGCTGTTGGTGCTCTTCTTGTCTATGATATCACCAAGAAACAAACATTTGATAATGTCCAGAGGTGGCTTCGTGAATTGAGGGACCATGCAGATTCTAATATTGTGATCATGATGGCTGGAAACAAGTCAGATCTAAAGCATCTCAGAGCCGTCTCAGAAGAGGATGGACACGCCTTGGCTGAAAAAGAAGGTCTTTCTTTTCTTGAGACATCGGCATTGGAAGCAGTCAATATTGAGAAAGCTTTCCAAACGATTTTGACAGAGATCTATCATATAATAAGCAAGAAGGCTTTGGCAGCACAAGAAGCTGCTAGCAACCTTCCTGGTCAAGGTACAACTATCAATGTCACGGACGCATCAGGTAATCAGCGGAGAATGTGTTGTTCCACCTGAAGAGATAATCAGACAAGAAAGAGCACAGCTAGCGAGCGTCAAGCCTTCTCTTTTTCTTTTGTTATCTTCCAATTTTTTCGTCTTTAAATTTTTTGGGGGGGATGAGACTTTGTAGAATACTTTCCTTCATTGAGTTGTGAGGAGGAGATTCTGAAAGTGGAAAAACTACAGTCATTGTTATTAGCTCAGAAGGGTTTCCCATTCTTTGTTACTTAGTTATCTCTCTTCTCACTTCGATTGGAGCTAACTGGCCTAGGCCAACATTAGATATCAGTTTGTCAGCTTATTTTTGGAGGAGATTCGAGAACCTTACTTTGAAATTTCAATACAGCAGGCAAGAGAGGTTGTCTCTAGTTTTTAACTCTCTGGTTCTTCCGGTGAATAGTCGCCTTTCAGTTTCAATATGTAATAATACTTGTTCAAATTTTGTTTCAGTGGGCTCAGTATTTGTTATTGACTGCTTCCTTTGGATTAGTAGTCGTGACTGTCAGTCATATTGCCTTTGGATTTTTTTTTTTTTTTTTTTTTTTTTGTGCACTAGCATTTGAAGTTGATTTAAGTATTTTGAGAGGACCAAGCCTTCATTTGTCTGTTAAAAGTAATTTTCGTTGCCCTCGATATTACTCCTTGGTATGGTCAGAATATAGTAACCGTTTCTCAGAACCGAGGGGGTCGTGTCCTTCATTCTGAACAGCGAGGACAGGGAGTTGAACGCTTGAACTGCTTGCTGCTGGCAATTTTATACTGAGTTCTTCCAAATTTTCATAAAAAGGTACTTGGTATATGGGCAACAGCATCAGATAATTACATTTGGTTCGATGAATGCTACTATCTGAGTCGCTGTAGCAATGAGCTTCCTAGAATGGCTGAACTGTAGAATCTTAAGTCATTTTTGGATTGTTCATCTCGAATGTGAAATCTGCTGAACTATGTAAGTGTCTGAAATCTGTATTTGTTCCTTTCAGATTTACAGCTGAAGCAGAAGAAGTGAAACAGAGTTTGAGTATCTACAAGCTGTAGTCTCAGAAGCTTTCTTGCTTAGCTTTATCTTGGCTCTAACTATGTCTTGCCAAGTAAACGCACAGATAGATCCACAAGCAATGACCTCATTAGCGTGCAACGCATTTGAAATCTCAATGTTGAGCTGCAATGTCATGACTTATGACTGTTGTCCTGTGTCGCGGATGTTTCATTGAGTAATCATATCTGATTGAAGGGATTCACAAAGAAAATTAATGTTTGATGATTGAGAGGTAGTGTGAAATACGAAAAATGGGATTTCATACTTTTGGTTGCCAAATGCTTGGAATTTAAAATATACTCGATTTGAGCAATTATCTTTGCGCTTATTTTGAGCTTTAAAATTATCCATATTTTCATACTCTATTTCCTACTAATTGCACAGTATAGTTTATGAGTATTATAAACAAGGAGTTTTATTTGAAAATAAACAAAATATGAAGGCACATATAAGCTGTTGAAAAAAATGAAACAATAATAAGAACTTCTTAGCATTAGCTCATTCAAAATCAATTTTGTAGAATGGTTGATTATCCTATCTGCGTTTGCAAATTGCAATATACCAACTTGAAATTGCAGCTATGTGTTGTGCAACATATGGTATAATAACCAAATGCATGAAACAACTTGTTTGGTGGAGGTCTTGTTGGACAATAAATAATTCAATCACTACTAATTCTATGTTATCCAAAAACCACCATCTTTGTTTTAGGACCTCACATATGTCCATTTTGTGGGTATAGCCTTTGTAGGGGGCATGTTATAACCACTCTCAGAACTAGTTGTTTACCACATGTTAGGCTAGGGGAACTAATTAAGGACGATTAAAGAGAATTATAGTTATTTCAACAATTTTAACATTCTAGGGTGACTAGTAAAATGTCACCAAAATCTATTGGATATCCAATAACCTAGATTGAGCTCCCTAGGTCCCTTAGTGGTCCTCAATCAAAAGTATGCAAAAATTTACCACAGTTACCCATAAACCTTTTGGATGCCTTATTTCATTGGGTTACAACCTTTGTTTAGGGCATATTCGGACCACCTAGGAAGCAGGTTAAGTTTTTCCACATGAAGACTCTACGACACCAATTCCACAGATAATCAAAGAAAATCATCATTGCTCACAAACAACCCTTTTATACGCCCAAACTTTACATCAATCCCCAGACAACATTTCACTCAAGTTCCTACATGTAGCCTGGACACTTCTAGCTCACCTAAGGAGTTGGCCTGGGCATTGAATGTTATTATGCATGCTCCCCTAAATTTATGATCTTTGAGTTTGCCTTACACTAGACATCAACATGAGCCTAGGAGTTGGCCTGGTAATGGAAACTGTTCTGGTTCCTCACTGAAATGGTGTAGTAGGATTTTGCATTGATGCTAGATAACGGCATGAAAACTACTCGCACGTTTAAGTGTTGGTATGGATGTTGAGTCCTAACTTGGTAGCTCTTTTGGACATTGCACTTTGGCCTATAAGTTTATTTGGATGTTAGATATTGTCTTCAATATGATGGTTCGCTTAAAGAACTAGCACGTTGCACGTTGGGCCATTCGCCTAAGCATGAGCCACTTGGTCACTGGGTGCTTGTTTACGCTCGCTCTCTAAAAGAGGAAAAAAAAAAAAAAAAAAAAAAGGAGAATAATGAGAAAGAAAGCAAAGGGCGTTTTTGATAATAGATCCCAATTGCAAGGGTCAATGCCAGCCTGAAAGTGAGAATTAATCAAAATTCAAAACTCCTAATCGGATCTCATCGCCGAAATCACCTTCTTTCTTCTTCCTTTCAGCCTCCCTTCTCATCTATTCCCTCTGCAACTGGAGAGAGAGAAAGCTTTCACACAGAGATTCATTACTCAATTATTTTCCAGCGACCACTTTTTCCTATTTTGATTTTTTAATCAATACACACAAATCGAACCCACCGCCCAAGCAAAAGAAGCCAAACTGAAAAGAGGGAAAAAAAATTCCAAAAAATAAGCATTGACACGCCATTAACGTGCAACTTGAGCAATTTGAGCCTCCCAGATATTTCCTCTCTTGTAAGACACCTGAGAATTTAATTTCTTTCTAGAGTTTATTTTGAAGAGTTTAGAAACGGCAAAGCGAGAGATAAAGAAGAAAGTGGTGATAGTGGTGGTGAGAGAAAAGAAGAAGTGATCAATGGAGCCAGCGGTATTGGACGATATAATAAACCGGTTGTTGGATTTTCGGAACGCGAGGCCTGGAGCGGCGAGGCAGGTTCAGCTTTCAGAGTCGGAGATCCGGCAGCTTTGCACCGTTTCGAAGGAGATTTTCCTTCAACAACCTAATCTTTTGGAGCTCGAAGCCCCTATCAAGATCTGCGGTATTTTCCCTCTTTTTAATCTCTTGTTGTTTTTTTTCCATCTTTACTAATTTGCCCATTAAGTTTTATGCTTTGTTTTTGGTGGGTTATTTATTGTACTAGTTGTTTTATGTTTTGAGATGAGTGATATGAATAGAAGTAGATTATGTGTGAAGTTTTTGTTTTCTGAGGGCAAGTTAGAGTATTACTTAGATTGGCTTTGAGCTAATGATTGGTGGGATTTATGGATAAACTGGGTTAATGTGGGAGTTGATACTTTATACTATGAAGAAGTGGGCAAAGTGGAGAATGCTGGTTGAAATTTGTGGACTTTTTTCAGCTGGGATTGTTTTGTTGGAGTTTTTACACACTTTAGCTTTCAAGGAAAGAATGAATCTTTCTTGTTAGTTGGTGGATAGTTTGCTGCTTTGTGAAGCAAAGAAGCAATTGATTACTTTGCCAATAACCAGATGATTGGTTGGAATGATTTGGGTCACTTATGTTCTTATGAACTGGTTGTCCTTGGTGGGGACTGGAGCTTTACAAGCATGACGGGAGATACTTGCATGGTCTTTCTTTGCTGATCTAGTATTTGAAATGAAGCGTAATTTCGATTTTTATTGCAATGACATAGAAGGGCGATGGCAAAAAGTCCTGCACTTTTAGAGGCACTAGGGTCAGAATGGTTTTGGGCCTTTTGGCTTTCATAATGAAGAATCTGATGAGGTATCCCCTGCCGAAATTAGGATGGTTGTTCCGCTAATCAAGGCTGATGTGCTTCTAATTTGACTGATTTTATTTTCTGCCTTAGTAAGCAACTTCGATAGAGTGGTGTACTATAGAGGAGAACATTAGCATTAAGATATGAGCTTACCAGATAATGAGATACATACATATGTTCTGTATGTTGTTTCCTGATCATTAAGCCTGCCAATCGTCTTACTTTTAGGAGTTTTGGTAACTTCTTGTCATTATTATAACTGTATTTGCTATGATCCTGTCAAGTTTGTGTGTCACCTGTATGAGTGATTTCTCATTCAGTAGGCTGTCCTGTGTGTAATCGTGCATTCATTTCTTGTCTTTGCGCTTGCATCGTCTGTTTTCTTACTGATATGTAGGCTATCTGGTTCATTGTTTGCCAATGGTTTGCTTGCTGGCATTGATGATTATTTGATCAGTACTGTGTTGCAATATTGTTCGGACTTGACTGATCACTTGTGTCTTCTTCGCTCACCAGGTGATATCCATGGGCAATATGGTGACCTCTTGAGGCTTTTTGAATATGGGGGGTTCCCTCCTGAAGCTAATTACTTATTTCTAGGAGACTATGTGGACCGTGGCAAGCAGAGTTTAGAAACAATTTGCCTTTTGCTCTCCTTCAAAATCAAATATCCTGAGAACTTCTTCCTTTTACGAGGGAACCATGAATGCGCTTCCATTAACAGGATTTATGGATTTTATGATGAATGTAAACGCCGCTTTAACGTGAGACTTTGGAAGACTTTTACTGATTGTTTTAATTGTCTTCCCGTCGCTGCCGTTATAGATGACAAAATATTGTGCATGCATGGTGGCCTGTCTCCTGATTTGACCAGTGTAGAACAAATAAAGAGTATAGTACGCCCCACTGATGTCCCAGAGTCTGGTGTGCTTTGTGACTTGCTATGGTCAGATCCATCAAGAGAGGTCAAAGGTTGGGGAATGAACGATCGAGGAGTCTCTTACACCTTTGGTGCTGATAAAGTGGCAGAGTTCTTAATGAAGAATGACATGGACCTAATTTGTCGTGCACATCAGGTCATTTATGCTTTCTTATTTGCTTTAATTAGATTTCTCTTGTATACTATTTAGCTTATCATGAATGTGGTATCCCAGGTCGTGGAGGATGGATATGAATTCTTTGCTGACAGACAGCTTGTTACCATTTTCTCTGCTCCCAATTACTGTGGTGAATTTGATAATGCTGGTGCTATGATGAGTGTTGATGAAAGCTTGATGTGTTCATTTCAAATTCTGAAACCATCAGATAAAAGAAGATTTATTTGATCAAAGTGTCAATGGTGCTGCCATCATTCTTTGTTCAGGTTGGTGGCCTCCCAACATTCACTAACTTTTTCTAAAAGAGAATGCTTGTGTGTGATGATTAACATGTGTAGGTAATCTATTGCCTTATTCTGTATAATTCTTTGTTTTGGCAATCGCGTATTCACCATTGTATTGGATGGCATGGCAACATAGAGTAGGTTGAAGGAGTCCTGTCTTCTTGTAATGTGCCAACCTGTTGTATGATATTGATTTTCCAACTCTACCAAAGCCCATTGGTTTGGTTTCTTCTTTATACAGTGAGGGATGGTTTAAGCTGTTCTAGTTAGGAATCTCTCGTTCGTCTTTTTGTAATAGACCAGCTCCATTTCTGTTCCTGCATCCCTGACTGAACAGCTGTCCCCAAGTGATATTTGCAGTTGGTACATCTAACCAACTATAAGCTGCTAGCTATTTCAAGAAAATATATTAAGATGTGGAACTGTGGAAGCTGATGAGCCACCATCTTTTCGTGATATACGACGCACCTGTTTGCCATGATGGAAAGCTGTCATTGAAGAATCTCAATTTTGCCAATCCTTGGCTTTCATGATAAAAAAAAGCTGGCCCTTGCCCTCCTTGCACGAATAGCACTTATTCACTGCAATTTATACCCTTTCGGCAAAAGGTTATTATGAAAAGCCCTTGTCCTGTGTCCCTTCATAAGATTAACCATGGTGCTAAGCTGCACACTTCCTGTACACAATTGAGTGCGTTACATAGAATGTTTGAAACTGAAACCACTTATCTTAAACCATTGAGAACAAAATTACTTCTCGTCTTTGTTTCTACTTCTTAAGCTCTCCTTGCAGTTCGAATGTCCCAATCTCCTGTAATTAGCTAGCATTCTTTTCTCCATTTGTCAACTTCAGTTATTTTAAGGTAGAAGTTCAGGAAAAGGAGAGTTTTAGCTTTGTCCAAGATGGGCTTGATGCTGGATGTTTTATCACCAGTTTGGAAATGAATAGGTTCACCAGTTTGAGCCAATGTTGGTGGTAAGGACTTGAGTTGATATCAGTGACTTTTCATTTCAATGATTCAAATGGCAATTTGTTTGGTAGGCAGTTAAGAATTGAGAAGAATATATGGCTTGTAATAGGGTAGTGATTATGGCATGTGAAATAGTTGTGGCAGCATATTAGTAGGCTATTGGTCCATGATGGCTGTGGAAATGTTGGTCTGTTAATGCTTTAGTGGAGGTTAAGATGGAGGTGATGACAACTAGATAGTGGTGCTGAAGAAAGATGGGATGGTGGCTTGGGGGGGGGGGGGGGGNAAAAAAAGAAAAATAAACCCCAAATCCACAAAAAAGAAAAATAAAGGAAGCTCATGTGAGAGTTGAAAAGGTATATCAAGTATTGTGAACAACATAGTCAAATCTTAAAAGAAAGCAGAAAGTGTAGGAGGCTAGCCATTCTGTCGGGTACTGCTGATCAATGTAAGCTGAATCAGGACAAATTCAAGCGCATTTTGAGTTACTTCGAGATGCAATGGGTTGCACACAAGATCTCAGTTTCAGATTAGATGTGGCTTTGGCTTTGAATTCCCAAACAAGTCTGAATTCCTGTTTTTCTTACCGATCTGACAAAAGTAGAGCTGAGGAATTTCAACAGATAGAGATTGGTTCTCTGACTTTTTTGAGGGTAGAAGCATATGAATAATCACATCAGCAAGTTTTGTCTAAAGTGTAAAAGACAGCCCAAGTGTCATGGTTTTTCTTGTATCATGAAGGTCTCGTTCCCCGGTGTGAAAACTTGATGAACCTTGGGGGATGACTTCTTCATATGATTTAACAAGTTCTTTTCTCTCATAAATCCATAAATTACCATCACCTTAAAAATATCCAACTTATACACTCTAATTGTCCCAAAATAAATGAATAGATGTTGGGCAAGCTAACTGCAAACGCTATTATTGTTGATAATAATCAAAATGAGGAATTTGGTAGAGAATCTACGTCATCACTTCATTAGGTCTGTAGGCGAAAAAAGGTGATTCTTTTTCCTCTTCTTGCCTTCCTCTTTTCATTTTTTGTTTTTGTTTTTTGAAAAATGGTGTTTCCACTTTTCCTCCTTGATGTATTTCCGTTTCCGTTTCGTGCAACAATGGTGTCTGTATTGCCACAGCCACATGAATTGCAATGTCTGAATGAGTCTTGTAGTGTTTCTTGTGCTTTTATCCTAATGTATGGACTGACATACAATGAGATATAGGTCCATTTACCATATAGCTAGCACCTAGCTGTTCAGGTGTGTTGGATAAAATCTTTTTATACTGTAGCTGAACAGAGTTTTGTAAGGAAATGATCCATAGGGATAACTTAGATATGCACCTATAGTTACCACCCATACTTCAAGTTGAGAGGCTTAGGTCCTCAATATATGAAGGTTTTAGACAATTTTTTTTTTTCTATTTCAAAAAATAAAGATTCTGTATGTGACTATATGTCAAGCTAAACTCTTCTTCTCAACCAAAACTAATTAGAATCTAGACGAATAAATCCGTTCGTTTTCCTGATAATTCCAGCATAATTAATGTAGATGGTCTTCTCGCTCCCTGGGATTGTTTGTTAGTCAATTCTTTTTCCTCTTTACAAGTTGCCAGTTGGTAGTCCTCAAGTAGGCTCCCCTTATGGATAGTAGCGTGCACTGGAATTTGATTTCCATGTTACCTATATAATGCATCAGCTCTTCAAGAAAGCTCTCTGGAATTTCATTGAAGAAAGATTTGTAACATGGCATCATGTGGATGTGATACGCTGTTTCTTTTTTGTTTTTCCTGCTTATTAATAACGAAGTTCGAATGCCTATATAATGGTCTAGGTCCATTCCATAAATAGATCCAACCTCCATCTCCTTTCCCTAAACAGAAGGTTCACTCTTGATGGCTTTGAAGAAATAAGAAGTGGTCATCATGTCATTGTTATAGGTTTATTTTTTTTTTTATTTTTTTTTTTTTGTTTTTGTTTTTGAACAGCAATGTCATTCTTGTAGATTTGTGACAAGAACAAGTCTTGTGTATTTGGTTGACCTTACGAGATAGAAAATAATCCAAACTCCAGATTTCTGTGGAAATGGCACTTTTAATGTTATATGAAAGTACATATGTTATATGACAAGCTGCAATTCTCTCAAGTGTGGTTATGATCTTCAACTATCTTATTGTTTACTGCTAATTTACTTTTGTGTGGTTTTGGCTCTTTCAATTAACAAGAAAANTTGATAGAAAGAGGTTTGCTTGACTATTAATAAAAGAAAAAAAAAATCTGAATTTCTGCATCCATTTGGCAGAATTTGTGAATCACCTGCAACTCAAGTACGCTAAGGTAGTGATCCATATTGTATACATTTGGACTTATTATCTTCCCTTCCACCAAAATAAAAAAATAAAAGAAAAAAATTGGATGTTTTGGTGCATCTTTTTGTACATATAGGACTGTTGGTGGTGCACACTGTGGGTTATACAATAATCCTTGATGCATCGATAACCATTGCATCCTTAGCAGATAACTTCTTTTAGAATTTAGATATATACTCGCTACAAATTGATACTGATTCTGAATATAGCTTATGACTTTTTATAGCTTATTTGGATATTCTTGCCACCTCTAACTTCTTCTGATCCATTAGTTCTGCTGCTTGTTTTGCTGGTGCAGATAACTGATTCCTGCCCTTTTTGTTTCGGAACACTAGTTGAGGTTTAGGGCATGCAGTTCTTTTCTTCAAAGTCGAGGGAGCTGATGTCATCCAGCTTAAGATTCAAGAGAAGGTTTTTTTCAATTCGAAGTAATTCTGATCGAAGATGGAGTTTCGAGGCAAACACAAACAGACGATGGGCAATTACACATGTCCAAATTTCCTTCTTATTATGATTCTTTTTTGTATTTTTATTATTGGAGAGGAAAAAAAAAATACTTAACAGAAATCATGGGTGCTGGTGTATATACACTTGGTCTTGTAAATGGCCATTCACTCTGTACATTGCTGACACCATTCTATGTTTGTGTCACTGATCCCTCTCTCTCATGCTTAAGGTCAAGTAACTTGGTTCAGTTATAGCTGCTTCAGCCACAATTGCGTTCTGGTCATTTTTGGTTGCTAAAGACTTGGTTTTAGATTAATGGTACAGAGGAAGCAAATCAAAATGACCATGTTATAACATCTTTGAAGCCCTTTCTTGCTGCTGTAGCCTATAACCTAGCAGAACACTAGTGGTTTGTGACACTGATTTCATTGAACAGGAAGGTCTATATTATGGAATGAATCAAGAGATGCTACACTGGTTAATAGTATCGTCTCCCAATTAAGAGGTTGAGGGTTCGATTCTTATCAGCCTTTGTGCATCCTCTAACCCTCTCCCCCCGCCCCCCAAACAAAAAAGAGGGGTTACTATCGGAAAACTGCTCAAATTAATGTAGATTAGCCTATTAGTTAATCCCGTTTTAATGATGGTTTATGGTTGGTTGCCTCTAATACACTTTCCTATCTCATGTTCATATTGAAAGATGCATAACACTATTAATAATGGAAAAAATTAGAATTTCCAAATGTAAAAACTTTTCTGCATATAACATTAACACTAAATGGATAGAAGTTGGACTCGACTACTCGGGTTTCACTAGGTCTAGCAGTAGCCAATACACATATGTTCTTTTCATAAATTACAACCGATATAAGCAATTACGGCTGAAATGCCAAATGGGTATTAAAAAAAATACCCCTATTGCCACATTGGTATTTAAAAAAACTCCGATGACATTAGGGTATTTAAAATGACCGATTTGCGCACTTTAGTCCAAAAGCTGAAATTCCGGCGAAAATTTCCGACGATGCGTACTTTTTAAATATGTTTTTTTTCTATTTTCTTCAATTTTGTCCGCTATAAAATAGTTTCAAAAGGTTATTAAAGTGAAAGGGGCAAATAATTCGGGGATTTTATAAGAGAAAAAAATTATTTTAAATAAA
>BSSO01000429.1:0-34016 GCA_030267885.1 Mesembryanthemum crystallinum
GAGGGGGGAAATTATCCAAGGAAAATACTGATTCCACATTTCACATCTTTAGCTGCACTATATACATATATACCAAAAGCTTAAATATAAAATATTAATAAAATAAAATACTTGTATTAAACTAAAGTTATCCATACTATAAATGTTATCTTTCAAATGGATTTTTTAATCCTGACGCATTCAAGAAATTTGTTGTTCCATTAAATTAAATACTCGTAAATCTTTACATATATGTATAGACGTATTTGGTCCTAATATTTTCTCTTAGCCATAATGTAATTGTAATGAGCAATAATATTTAGATTCAATTGTGACTGTATATCTTATCTTCAAATTTAGAAACATGACCATCTTTTCGAATATGTTAAAATAGTGTAAATGACAATTGATTTAAAACGGAGAAAACATGCAGAAAAAATCCTAATAAAAACAAACTCCTACTCAAGAGTATAAGCATAGGAGTTTAAGACGGCACCACCATGCTAGAAAAATACATCAAATCTAGTATTATCAACCATAGCCGTCTCTTTAAGAAATTTGGTGGAGAGAGAATGTAATACAAAAAGAGCAAGTGAAGGGAATGAAGCCAAGATTTTGTATGATCCAAACAAACGGCGCCCAAAGAAAGCTGGAAAAAGTGACCATGATCCAAGACATAAAGTCCAAAATACAGATTCTTTTTGTTCAAAAGGGGATTGGTAAATATGGCAAGGAAAAAAAGAACCCTATTGGTTAGATTTTCAAACAATAATTTAATACTAATAAATTAAAAAGATTAAAATCAGGTTTTAAACATGATTGTATACTATTTAAGCTGCTTTTAGGTGGAACTAGATTGTAGAATGAACCAAAAAGACAGAGAGTGGAAAGAAGAAGAAAAATAGGGGAAAAGGGGAAGAATATAAAGAAAGAAAGAAAGTTGGTTTTAAAATCCAGCTTTATAGCATGAACCATAAGTTTGATTTGTAATTGTCGGCCTGTAGTTGTTGTGCCATAATAGGAACATATATTGGGAAATTAGAATGCAATATACAGGGACTACTGTTCTTATGACTTTAGCAAAATTATATTTTTTTCATGTCCCACAATGACTATCACCTATTAAAATTTTGTAGTTTTTGAAAACAATTTCGATTGTGTTCATTTAATTTAGTTTAGATCAGATCAGTTTATTTATGTAATTTCTCTCCCCCCATGATAAGAAAACCAGAAAGTTTAAATAATTGGACCTGTGTATTAAAGAGAGTATTTATAACCTCAAGGGGGTTTCAACCCAAAACCAATTGGCAATGAGTGCAGGAACTTCTCTATTTATAAACACTGATTCCTTATCTTTTTTTCTACGTGGGACATCCACTTAACACCCCGCTGCACGCGAAAACCCATCACTTAGGCTGTCACACGTGCATGGGCTTAACAGGGGCACCCCGCCACACATGAGTTCCTCTTTTGGGCTTCACAACATGTGGACCAATTTAAACCCACTCTGGTACCATGTAAAATTTCAATAATTAGGCCCATTAAAGAGAGTGCTTATCGTATCGAGGAAGTTTTAACCCCAAACCAATTAGTAATGGATGAAGTAACTCTTTTAATTATAAACACTTCAAGGCTCTTAATTCATTTTTTTTTTCCATGTGTGACATCCCACTTAACGCGTTTGAATTCAAATACTCCGAACAATATTTGCACGCTGAGCGTGAGAAGTCAACAATTTCAAGCCACCACCCACCAAAAGAAAATGCAAATTGAAGCACCGAACATCCATCCTTCAAACTGGAATATATGTTTTGCACATTGTATATACTTGGTTTGAAGTTTGAACGCAGTTTGGGTTCACTAGATAGAGGAAATATGAAGAGATGTATATTTCATGATAATCCTGCAAGAGCCTCATAGTCAAATAATTATAGTTTGTAGAGAAGTGTATACATAGTTATTAGGGTTCATATATACAAGATCACGATCACATTAGATCACCTCATTGGTTGGACAATAATTCGCACTGGATTAGTTGATATAAACTTTAGTAGTTATGAATATTAATTACAAAGATTCTAATAAATTTACTGAAACTAAACTATTATGAACTATAAGCTAAATTGAATTGGTCTAAACTAATTTGAATTAAGTGAAGTTAATCTGATATGAACCGAATAAATTACATTAAACTAATCTAAACTATATATATATATAAGTAGAATATAAGATTACCGAGTTGAACTAAATTGAACTGAAATTGTCTAAGTTAATATGAATTAAATGAAAATAAACTGATATGAACCGAACAAATTACGTGATAGACACGATGAAATGGACAGAGTCTTGCAAATACATTTAGTCCAACCAAAATAGAGAGAATTAAGTAGCTAGGGTATGGGCGCTGACTGAGATTGGTGTTGACTAGAAACACAACTACTCACGTGGCTTACTTGCATGGTGTAGAAACTTTTGATATTTTATTATTATTATTGCGGGGTATATATATTAGTTTGTTGTTGCTATCATTCTTGCTAGTAAGCTAGCTAGGGCCTCAACCTTCAATCATTCAATCTTGATTAGATATATTAATTACAATACAATGAAGAAACTTCGAAGACTTTTGTAGACGCATAACTTCATTATATTAGCTACCTAATTAATTAAAAAGGGCCCCAACAAATTAAATTGTCGTGACACTAGTTTTGCTTAGACAATTGCCTTTAGCAACTAGCTAGGATGATGATCGTACAACATGTTCATATGTACTACACTTTCTCTTCTATTTCTTTCGCAATTACACGAATTAATAATGCTATGATCCATACTATATGTCAGTATATAGTATGTGACACCACACAACAATACGATTCAAATGAAAAAATTTAAGTTGGACAAAAGCGGGTATATTTCTCATATAAACACTATTAGAATTCATACAAATACTAATTTTATTACAGACTATTTATATACTTACAGGAGTAATATTTATCCACTGGGTTGTGTTGATATTAACACTAGGAACGAATCAAACAAATATGTGTTAATATGCTATTTCAATTGATGAAATCAATTAACTAAATAAGGAATAGAAGGAGCAACAATTTTTCCTAAACCTGGTAATTTGTATTATCACTTAATGATTTGCAATTAAAATCAAACTTTAACTCTTTTAAGCTTGTAAAGGCAAACATAGGTACGCACCATATAAGCTACAAATGTACTTTATTTATGATGTGATCCAAAATTGTACGTAACTATGTATAGTTTAATTGTATAACCCTAGATTCATGACATGTAATAATATTATGAAAATAAGAGAGTAATTATTTAAAAACACGCATGAAGACTTGTTTGGTGGGGTAGTGAACATCGTGGATACTTCCTTCACTAAAACAAGGCATCTTTTGTTGATTCTTGTTTGTCAGAAACAATCAACTGTGAGCTTACAATTATCTTATTACTTTATTTTTATTTTTATTTTTTTGTTTGTTGATATCTTTTCACACACAAAATGTTTTCAAATTGATTTCCTACAATTTCAACCCTTTCTTTGGACCGACATATCATATTTTAATTTCATTAGTTAATTACAGCTATATACTATATGATTTCTAAAAATGGTGATTTTGATTTGTTTTTGTCAAATAAGTAAAACCAGAAGAAGTGAGATGCTTCCCCTTTTGTGTGATTAATGTCAATGAAACAGCTAGCTAGCTTGATCCTCTTTTCACGCTCCTTAATCTACTCATTATTGAAATGGGGTGGTTTTAAGAATTATTGGTTCAAATAGGGACACGATCGATTGTGACCTTTTCTCATTTGTTCAATTGTGTTTGATTGTTCAATTGTGTTTGATTGTGACCATTTCAACTATATTGAACGCAACAAATTAGGAATATGGCTTGACCAGGAGACGTACTTAAAAGCTCACTTGATTGACTACGTCATTTTATAGATTTTATTTTAGTGTCGGCAAGAAGGAACTCCATTCATTCTTTGACGTGCCTAAAGAGCACCTCCTAATTTATGGTGTCAAATATTTTACAAATATATTTGTGTAGGTGCTCCCAAAATGATTATTATGAATTCGAGATGAGTCAATAATAAAATAAGTTATTAACTTATTATCGTTGGGTAAAATTAGACAATAAATTCCTCTAGCTCGGTAAAGGTAGACACTTGAAAAAAATCCTGTTGGTCGGAAAAACATTTTCTTGTGTACCACTACATTACTAACTAATATATACAGATGCATTCCAATAAAATTATTCATTTGTTTCAAAGTGAACGAGCCCTAACTCCACTTAACTACTGCCTGGCCCTTCGTCACCCTTTGATAATAACCAAACAAAAGACTCAAATAGAAGAAAACAATGCAGTTATACCCATCTGCTGTCATGTGAAAAACTCTTACATTGATAAAATGAGAGATCGTTGAGCGAGATATTTATAATTAGAGGAGTTACTCCACCCATTGATAATTGGTTTTGGGTTGGAACCTCCATCCTTAATATCATAAACACTCTCTATAACGGGCCCAATTAACAACTACCAAACAAAAGTATACCCAATTTATGGCAATGGACCCTTATTGCCTACTAAACCTCGACCCATCTTTAGAGGAAAAAAAAGAAAAGAAAAAAATGTTTGCAATTTAATTAGGTTGTTTATGAATCGTGAATAACGGATGTTTTCAAAAGCAGACAACTTGTAAATGTGTCTTCAATTTGAGTCATGGGTTCTTTGTTAATAAATTAAATAAGGACCCCTTTTATTTTCCAATGTTACGGCAACAATATATATATATATATATATACTTATATACTACTACTATAAAGTATTCTTTAGTCAAAATTGCATGCGAAGGAATAACTACTTGTTTGGCCAATACACAGTGTTTGAATCTTCTCAGTCGCGCAAGCTTGGCTTGTTGATGACCATAAAATGTTGAATGCGGCATCTCAAATTGTTGACAAGTGCACAACACAAGTTGATATTATGTTCATCGGTAAACAAGATAAGTCAATTAATTATTTCCCCCATAACACTATGTATATTTCAGCACAATAATGTAATTTTTTTTTTTTTTTTTGTTGTAAAGCACAATAATGTATTTTATGTACAAACAATTGCCTAATTATAGCATTATTATGCGGAAATTTGCTCATATTAACCATATATCAGCTTGTCTCTAATGAGACTAGTCTCAATGATTAATGAGCCCACCACTTAGCCCAACTTCAATAAGTGGATTTAGGCCCAACCCACAAACCCTTATTATTTATACGTCTCATCTAATAATTCGATGAGACACGTTTCAAACAAGAATGGTACGTTTCTTTAATTTATTAGTTCTACATTTAGTTAAGTTCTTCTATTCAACAACCTTTTTCTCTTAAATATTACTATTCAGCGTTTTTTTTTTTTTTTTCACTTGAGTTAAATGAGATACAAAGACCAATATAGACGATTTTTATTTAAACTCATATCCTTATTTGCTGGGATGAATTTAAACATTTTACCAACTAAACTATCTGATATCTATAATGTGATATTTTATCTTGATCAAACCACGTGTCGAAAGAACAAACATGATCGATGCATATATTGATGAAATTGATGTGTATGTATGTATGGGCACTGCCACTGGCTGCCGATAGAACAAACATGATCCATGCAAATGTTTAAATATGTAAGTATGTAACCTCCTATATATGTCCTCTCCTTTTTAAGATAGAAGATCGGATGATGATGATATCTTTGAATTCAAAAGGGGAAGCTCAAACTTGAAATTAAAGGGTGCCGTAAAGTGGAAAATTGAGACCAAAGTAAACGTTGTTGAGTAGCTATCTAGTGGATCTACTGTCGTGTAATACTATCATGCATCACTAGCTGTTAAAACTTAAAAAAGGGCAGTCAATGACAAAGAAAAACCATAGACTCTCACATAGAAAGAAGAAAAAAAAGAAGAGGGTAGATCATACTTTTGCAATGGACTTTGTATGCAAATGGGGTTTCCTTAATTGCTAGGGTGAAAGATACTTTTCACACCCTTGTATGTAAACACAAAGAAAATTGAAGTCTACTAAAACAAAAATGAAAAAATTGTAAGCAATTGTTGAGGTATTATATAGACCCACAGTACAATAACAATTAGTCCATTGGGTCGGTTTTGTTGAGCCAAACACGTAAGCCCAGGCCACTTACTAATTTATGTTAAAGCCCTACTTCTCACTACCCTAATGGTATATATACCCCACTCCTTCCTACGAAAGGTAACTTTTCAGCTCTCTGTTTAGCATTCTCTCTCAAAGATCCTTCTATTTCATTTCCGACTTGACTTAGAACGTGGGAGGGACTTTCCCCGACATGTCCCGAGACTAGTTTCACCTCTATATTGCAGGAGAACTCTCAGATCATATATTTGAACCGCTACTTTCGAACTCAGGTCGTCGGTCACGTCAGTCACATACTGCTCATATTTCCTCTATTCCGAGCACCTCAATACCAATAATTTGGTCATCTTTTTCTAGCTTTTCATACACATACACAGTGAATTCACAATTGACTTGAAGGCACTCAAATAGCTATGGTAACCAAGTTCATATAGTTATTAATCCACCCTTAATTATTGAAGTATATCAGACTAGTATATATATTATATATATTAAGTAGGCTACACATCTATTGCTACTTGTTGATTTTAGGATTGAAAACTACTCAAATTTATACATGTGAATTTGATCGTCTCCTCTATTAATCTTTGATTAAATAATCATTTCCCAAATCTTATCTTCAATTGAAAAAATAACTAAAATTTGATGACTATCGGTTTCTCAGATTACATAGAGTATAATTTAAGAAGTTATGTGATATATATAGTTTTCAAATTTATACTCCTTCTGTCCCCTACTTACCTTTACAAACCATACAAGAATAAGTCCCCTACTTACCTTTACAAACCAATATTTTTCTCATATTCTCCCTTATTTGCCCCTCCACTATCTCTTAAATAAAATAAAAAATTCAACTTTCTCTCTCCAATCACTCTCCCTCTCTTAAGATTCTCCCCTCTTTCTCCAATCACTCTGTCTCTTTTTTTTTTATCCCACTACCCATTACTTTAATGTATCTCAACCAAGGGCAAAATAGGCCAAAATTACACTCATTAATTCTTGTACAAATATTGATTTGTCAAGGTAAGTGAGGAACGGAGGGAATATCTAAAATTATCTCTCAAAATATTTATGAGAAACTATCTTGTTAATGGATATGATCATCTCCATTAAAAACCCTTAAATATCAACTAAGACTCAACAATTTGGTCATCATTACGTAGAATTATGTAATAAAAATTTAATTATTAAATAGGTTTGACATGTCAGTGGCAAAGTTTCTAAGTCTCTAACAAGCAAGCTATAATGGATAATTGAAGTGCATGCATGGGACAAGACGATATGTCAATATATATATATCTCCCCATCTACACGACGAATACTTTTAGTGGTCCCAAATTAAAAGAAGACTTTAATGATCTTGTTCAACAAAAGTTTGGAGCTTTTTCTTCTCTCTTTTCGGGTGTTTTCTATTGTTGTCAACTTAGCTTCAAATTCGACTCAATTGGAAATTTTGGAATTTATGATCAAGGGTCTCAATTCAGCAACTAACCAAACCCTACCTAGCTATTGCAACAAGGTGGCTTTCATTGAATTGACTAACATAAATAGAAAGTTTGTAACCCGTGAAATAACTAATACAGTAATACTCCATTTGTCCTTAATTGACCGCAATCTGTTATTGAATGATATTTTGCTGTCTCAAAAAATAATATTTGATCACTTATAGCTAAGAGGATGTAATTGAGATTTAAAAAAAAAAAAAGCATAAAGGCTATTTCTTGAAATTACTTTCTATAGTGGTGTTTAAAAAGTAAACTTGATATTTGTGGCGTTATATTTGGAATTATTCACGAAATAGTTTATTAAATTTGACTTTTGACTTGTTAATGAGACAGTCCAACACGGACAAACAAAGTATATCATTTTCAAGCTTTGTAATGAAAAACTCCCTCCACCCCGTACTTATATTTCCAGACCAAATAAATCCCTCTAACCTCCCTATATTACCCCTCCACTATTTCCAAAATACAATAAAAAATTTCCCTTTCTCTATCCAATCACCCACTATCCTCTATTTTATTATAATTCTCAACCAAGAACACTTTGGATTAGAATTCTCTCCTTAAATATTTGTGTCCAAAATGGTTTATAAACATGAGTATGGGACAAAGGGAGTAATAAATATTGAAAGAGTTTTTTTTTTTTTTGTTTATTTGTTAGAATATCGAGCTTAAAAAAAATAGTTGGAAACTGCTAAACATATTATGTTCAATTGGGGAAAAAAGTGCCTTGCATTTGAAGATTTCCAATATAAGAACTAATCTAGTAAGTACTCCTTCCGTTCTCAAATGAAGGTTATGCTTGACTTTTTGAGCCGTTTTTGACTCAAAGGTTACACTTCATATTTTTGGACAATAAAATCCCCAAATTTGACAAAAATATCCACTTGCATACCCTTTATGTATAAAGTGTCAAAATTATCTTTTTTAAGGGTATTTGGGTAACTTTATTTTTCTCCAAAGTGGGGAGATGAATAGTGTAGCGTAACCTTCATTTGAGAACGGAGGGAGTATATAACATGGCAGCCTACAAAGGATTGTAGTAAAATTCCTTAATATTAGACCTTTTTTCTTTTTCCCTTGTATTGAGTATATAAATAAACTACTAGTTAATTTCAATTAAATGACTTAGTTTTAACATATTTTGATTGGTTTTGTTTATCTATTTATTTTAACTTAGAGCTGTCCTTGTTAAGTAGGTGTTTGTTTCATGTAAATTTCGGGTTGGACATAAATTATAGGAAATGAGAGATACTTATATTCTATATTAAATAGGTCAAATTGTATCATATTCGGATTATATCTAGTCATTTCATATCGTGATATCGTGTTTATATTTCTTTCAATAACTACATATCAGGCTTGTGTCAAGTTCCTGTGTCGTATCAGAAGGGATAGACCTAATAAAAATAGATAGAATTACACCATCGCACTAGTTGTATTTTGTTCTTTTCCTCGACTGAACTTCCAAACAGAGTATTGTAGATCTTTTTTCTATATTATCATCTATATTTTCACACTAAAAAGTGGAGTATAACACTATCTGAATCGAACAATGTGTGACCAGCTCAGCATACATATCCTACTACTGTAACTACATGCTTCAAAATTCCAATCTTGCTGAGAAATTTTTTTCAATAGTTGTCAACCATTATAATTTATCGCTAATCATTACAAGTTATTCTCATTTTTATTTAGGTAAAATCTAATTTTGTAATTAGATGGTACTAATCGTATATTATACTCCCACCGTTCCTAACTAACTCTACCATTTTGCTAATTTGGTTGTTTCACAAAAACACTACCATATTTTTTTTAGATAAAAAATTTGGTGGTGAATTACAATTATATCCCCAACTAAACAACTCAAACTACCCACCCAGTCACTGATGTTGTGGGCAAAAGGAGAAGGAACATGCCAAAATAAGCTTGTATTGGTTTTTGTGCAAAAAGTAAATGATAGAATTATATAGGAATAGAGGGAGTAGCTATTAGTCGTGACTGATGACTTATTTGGTCATGACTTTTGTATTTTTTTTTTTAATCTTTGATTGGTCATGACTTTTGTATTTTTTTTTTAATCTTTAATTGGTCATGACAAATAATTATAAAAAAAAGAAGTTGGTCATGACTAATATGTAAAAATAACTTCAATTAATAAACGGATCAAATTTACCTAATCATTATCAACAACAAAGATCGTCATGTTATAATGATTTGCCTTACATTACAGTGGTTGACAACCACCAAAAAGACATCGTGTAATAATGGCTATGTATTGATAATGTTTGGACTTGTTAGTATGCAGCACTCTTAGTAGTTTTGTTTTATCAAATGAGATACTACTATATCACTCCAACCAAAAAACGTGTTGAAACCGGCATTTGAATGATGATAGATGGTTCATTTTGACACTTATTATCTTTATGGAATGATAAGATGGTTTTTGGTCTATATGAATGTCGTCGTTTTTGGGAGTTTTATGAGCACACGAAGAAGTTTTTGATATTTTAAGGCCCACCCATTGACTACGAGATTTTCGTGATCTTATTCATTTCTACTTTGCCAAATTGGGTAAAAGTTTTAGATAACATCACAAGTGATCACAAGCACTATAGATAGTGAGCCCACAGTACAGTTAATCAGTATTGATAGACTGTTTAAAAACTGATCTGCTTCGATTTGATTTTTTGGATTTCGGATAAGAATTTTCGACCCAAAACTTCAACGGATGAAAAAAGATAAATAAAAAAGAATATGATTAAGAAATAACTCGAGCAAAGTTTAAACTCAACTCGACTGACGTGTTGGATTAGGGTTGGTTCTAGGCTTTGTTTATTTATTACTAGTATTAACTAAGTCCAATTTAGTTTAGTTTAGTTCAATTTGACGTCATTCCGTTGAAATATGCACCCTAGTGCTTACTAACTTATAAACAGGACATGTTGTTCTGAAACGACCTGGTGGGCTTTTATATTAAGTTCAGCTACTGAGCAACATTTTTAGAGAATTGGGCCTTGTTGATGGTTTATCTAACACATGCAACACTATCTTGGGCTTGGAATTGAACTACTCCATATGAATATGGGCCACATAGATTCATTTTTCAGGTAGGTCCATTAGGCACTTTGTGATTTTGGAGTTCTCATTTGACTTAATGTTTGTTTTGCCCTTTAGACGTCTAATTTTTTTTTTTTTTCCGATATTTAAATGTATTTCATTAATATAAATGGCTAACCTAATCTGTATATTGATCACAGTATAATGTACTCTCCACTTTCTACGAAGGATGAGAGGACACACATCAAATAAAACACTTAAATCACCCTCAACTAGCAATTAGGGCACACCTCTTAGACGTTTATATATCTATCTGTATTTACGTTAAAACTTAATATAACTCACCAAACTTACTCTTTTGTTTTTTTTTTTTTAAAAGTTATAGGCAGGGTTGTCCTTTAGCATGTGCAAGATGATCAACCGCATAGGGCCTCCAATTTAAAGGGGCTTCGTTTTTATCAAATTACAAAGAAAAATCTTTTATAAAATGAAAATTTATTTCTTGAAACTTGTATATCTTATTCATAAGAAGGGTCCCATTTTCATTTATGCATAGGGCCTTTGAAATTTTTTGAAAACTTTGGGACGGCCCTGGTTATAGGAAAAGCACAAGGACTAATACTATGAATTTAACTTTAACTTTATGGTTGGAGTATTACTTCTAATTACAGTATAAGAGAATATATTTTGATTATCAATCTTTATGTTGATCTTGACGACAATGAAACAAATCTCTAAACATTCTATATGATTGATGATGGAATCCTAGCCTGATTAGGATTAGCTTATCAGCTTGCAAGCACACTTTTAAAGCTCCATTGCTAGTCGTATATCTAGCTAAAATTGCTTTTCGTGTACTAATCCCTTTCATGGCATGACAATTATCCTAGTTGTTCATATGATTGGAACTAATTTTAATACTCGTCATTATAAAGCATCACCCCATGTCGAGCTTAGATTTTTCATCATATTACATAATCTAAAAAGTCGTAGTTTGTAAGAACATTATTAAAATTTACTCATGTGCCAATCGTTATATACTTTGATGGTTGGACACTCGTAAGAGAATCCTATACCATTTTCCGAATCATAATGTATACCGAAAACAAAAACGTGTTTCATTTCACAAAATACAAAAGACTATTGACATAAAAATTTGCATTCCAACATCTGGATAATTCATCATGTTGTCTTCCTGCTTCTAGTAAAGACAGAGAAAGCAAAAGCAACAAAAGCTGAGTAATTCAGCAAGTATTACACATCAACACAGGCATAAACTAAAGATTAAAGAAGCTAAAACAGAGCAAAAGGGAAAAAGAGAAAGACAGGGGAAGAAAAAAAAAAAAAAAAAAACCAAAAATCAGATTCTAAGTTCACTCACTCAAGTTTCCCCCCAAAACTAATCCCAAAACTCCCAACAATCATGCATTTTCTCCATCAAAAAAACCAAACAAACCCAAAAATGGATCACATTTTCTTTCTCCTCACACTTCTTACCATCATCTCAACATCCTCATCCCAATCCACCCTCTGCAGGACATCCTGTGGAGGGATCCCCATCAACTACCCCTTAAGCGTCGACGCCGGCTGCGGCAGCCCCTACTACCGCCACATCCTGGCGTGCTCCGGCGACAACAACGTCCTCGAGTTACGGACCCCTTCGGGTCGGTATCCGGTTAAGTCCATTAGCTATACGGATCCCCACATTTTGATCTCGGATCCTCTTATGTGGGCTTGCCAGGATGGGGACCGGTTTCGGCCCACTAGGGCCTTCAGCTTGGATACTAGTGTTCATTTATCTCTTTCTTCTCAGAATGAGTACCTGTTCTTCAATTGCAGTCCTGATCGGGTGATCATGGAGCCCAGGTACTTATTTACCCGCCAAATTTGCAGAGTTTGAAAGTTTGTTTTGTTTTTTATTTAGTTAATGTTTGTATTTGAATATAAATGCACGGCCAAAATAGTTTGATTTATGAACATAATTTCTAATTAAGAAAAAAAAAAAATGTTGAATTTAAGTTGCTTGTGAATGAACGAACAACCAATTGATGAACATACTTTGCTGTTTGCACTATCAATAATGATTATATGAGTTTCTAGTGCAAACAATAAAATATGTCTTAAGTTTGATTTTTCTTTCATTCAGCTTTATTTTATTTTCTTTCTTGATATATCTTTTTTTCCCTAAATTAATAACTAGAGAGTGACAATTGAAAATGCCATAAGTGGAGAAATGTAGCATTGCTATTGCACTACTATTAGTAACTCGATAAAATTTCGTATTCTAATACTAACCTGAGCGAGCATGTAAAAATGATTGATGAATTGCACATTTGCGATTTTTTCATATAACAGATTTAAATATATGGATTTGATTTTCTGTAAATGATTTGGTAGATGTTCTTTATCTCTTCTTATAAGATCGGGAATACATTTCACTATAGTACTTACATTAGCTTGATTTATTAATAAAATTCCGAATCGGTTGCTTGTGTACATGAACAAACAACTAGAGTAATTAATTAGTGATGATACACTCGACACTAATTTAGCCAAAAACTAAATCAATGGATATTATTTTGATGTGTCCAAATTTAAAACCAGGCCAATGTTCTGTGAGCGATTCCCAGACCGGTGTGACACAAGTTGCGATCCGTCAAGCTATTTATGCCGGCATTTGCCCCATTGTGCGCCACATGCCTTA
This sequence comes from Mesembryanthemum crystallinum, assembly GCA_030267885.1. Lineage (NCBI taxonomy): Eukaryota > Viridiplantae > Streptophyta > Magnoliopsida > Caryophyllales > Aizoaceae > Mesembryanthemum > Mesembryanthemum crystallinum. The sequence goes on from BSSO01000429.1 coordinate 13,425, forward strand.
AGGGACAGCTCTTGTTGCTCCTACTACCCTAAGGCAACTGCGTCCTTGAGGATGATGCTCAAGTACTGTGCTAGCTACACTAGTGTTCACTGGAAGAACGTTGGCGGCCTAGGGACACAACGACCCTTCGACCAGGTGCCGGAGTATGGGGTCAGGGTCGACTTTGAGATACCGGTCACGTCGAAGTGCCTCCGGTGCCAGGACCGAGCTAAGGGAGGCGGGACGTGTGGGTTTGAGACAACAAACCAGGATTTCTTGTGCTTGTGTGAGCAAGGGAATGTCACCACTTATTGTAAAGGTATGTTTTTCAGCAACAATATAGGCCCGGTTTGGGATGGTTTCTAGTCGTCACTTTTCAGTTTTGCAAAATTAAAACCAGTTTTTGACATATTTGGCTAGTTAGATTGTCTTTTATTCATTATGAATAGTTTCTAGATTAGGCTTCTGATGATGTAACTTGTTTTAGGTCTTTTACACCTCAAGCTAATAATGATAGCTGATTTTACTTAACATTTTTCTGCAAACAGCCTTGACTATCAAGTAGTTAAAGCAGCTAATACAAACATTAGCTAACGATTATTCCTATAGACCAATTGCTATGTCACCAATTATTTGCCAAACATAGCTATGTAACATTTTTAATTATGCGGCAAAAAAAGATTTTTCTCGTATTTAATGGTTGCATTGCTTTATATTTATCACCTATACTTGTACTTGTGTCAGATCACCAATCTGTGAGACACAATGGAAATGCTGGAGCCATTGCAGGTAACTTCCATTCTTAATTTGTAGGTTTAATTTGGATTTTATGATCCTCTAATCAAAATTAAATTGCTTAAATGCATGGTTGGTTTTTGGTGTAGGAACTGTGACTGCGGTTTCGGTTGCAGGAGGAGTAGGCATTGGAGCTGGGATATGGTACCTGAAGAAAGTGAGAGCCAAAGCACCAGTTACTCAGGGTGTTCAAACCACTGAGAACAGGCTTTTCTGAATGTTGAAAACTATTCAAATCAATAGTACTAGTACTAAACAATGCCTCACATGATTTGTATTGTGTTGCTGAAACACCAAAGTTTTGTTTTTGATTCCTTATTGCTATTTGTACAATTCACTGTAAAAGTATAGTAATACATGCTGCTGATGATTATATACGTCAATAGTCTAGTCAATATAGCACAATCTTATACTCCTTTTATACATCGAGAAAAAAAACAATTTTTTTTTTTTTTTTTGGCAACTCCATTTTACTTTCAAGTCTTTTTTTGGTATATAAAATACGCTAAGCATATGTTCATCTCACACTATCTCGAGCAACATGCTTGTAATTTATAAGATGCCTTTGTTACCTAAATCCTAATGCCTTTCACGCATCTATTACTTTCTTACCATGTATCTTGTCTCACCATTAATAATGTTACATGACTCTACAAATGAATTTGAAAAAATCTTTGTCAAAAACATGGTCAATGTGACCGAACACTTGTAGTCTACAAATCGTTTAATAGCAGAAAGCAGTGGCAAATTGCATTACAAAATGAATTTTGATACAACATATGACTAGTAGCTTTTGATTCTCATTGCCAATAGTACAAATTAAACATAAAGAATAAACCAAGTATGATATAGAGCTCCCATCAATCTTGATAGCTCTCCTTTATTGGTCCCAACCAATTGACGAATATGCATATGTATTACTTATAAGACAGGGTATGGACATTAATTTGCTAACTAGTATATATATGCTCACATACTAGCAGCTAATTAAGATATGTAGGAAACATATGTGCATATAGCAATTATGCATAGCTGCACATGCCATAGTAGCAAACACTCCCTTTCTTGCACTTGTTGTGGCAAAACCCACAATGCTTCCTATCATTCCAAGGGTTTACACACGTTCCGTTGCAGCAAACCTCGGGGAACCTACACTTTAACCCACACCTTCCACAGTTAAAGTTATCAATCTTAACATTGACACATCTCTTCTTGCAGCAATCACGACCTGGGCTCCCCTTAACATGACAAACTCTAGGAAACCTATCACACGTTGCCCAAGCCCTTGGCCTACCCCATGGTGTACCATAATAAAATGGCGGAAATTTCTTTCGATTGAAGAAACTACTTGGCCCTCGATAGTTATTAACATTTTGTAAATCATGAACTCCCTTAGTTTTAATTTCATCACCCTGTTTGGCTTGTACCAAGGAAAGAGAGACAGTAAGGGCCATGAGAACGACTAAAACGAATATGACCTTGAAGCACTTCATGATGTATACAACTATATGTTATGGCTAGGTTGAATAAGGAGTTATTGGTGAAGAGGATGTTTATGTAGAGAAGATTGAGAGATTGTATGGTCTCTCAACTCTCAAAGGATATATTGTGATGAAGAGAAGATGGATATATAATTGCATATGCATTATGCATATATATAGGCGAGAGACATGACACTTGTATCAATTGATGTACAATTTGCATATACAAAGGGGAGATTTCAAGGATTTTAGGCGGGTAGAGCTTAGTGGGGTGGTCTTTAGTTACGTAGTCATAGCAAACCCATAAGTTAGGTTTGTGCAGGACATATTTGACACTACTATACGCCAATTGGCTATACTCCATTCAATGTAATTGTACATTAAACTACAATAACATACTTATTTTATTTTATGACCTAAAATATAACACAAAATATTGAATTAGGTGGTTTTATATATGAGGTAACTAGTATTTATGATTTAAAAATTGGTACTGGTGTTTAAAAAGATAGTACTGTTGAATTAAACAGTTGTATCAATGTATAAAAAGTTGGTATTAGTGACTAAGAGATTAGTACTGATGACCAAATAGTAGTACTGATGAAGTAAAAAAAGTATTAATATACTTTATTTGTGAGGCTACCTCGTAAGAGAGAAAATTACAAATATTCTATATTTGACAGACCAGCATCAAATATTCTATATTTAAGCTAGGAGATACGAAGAACAAAATCACTTCTTCTAGGAAGGAGTAGAGTCAACGTAAAGTGGTATCTTAAAAACTCAATTTGTGATCAAAAAAGCAATCAATTGTTGTATAATCAAAGTATATATAGTAGTGAGTGATATATACACAATTCCTTTTCACAAGGGTGTTATAGTTAAATGTGCTTAATTAATATTAGTTGCAAATTAATCATATGGAACAAATGTGCTTATGTGAATATTTAATTTGTTAAAATTGCCATTTTGCCTGCATCAACAGGAATCGTGAGCAACATTTTATCATACACAAACTACTGAAACAAGTTCTTTCCCCCTCCCCCTATTAGAGAACTTTGCGCACGTAATCAAGTCCATATACATTAACCATTATTTTCCAGCAATTGTGATGCTTTTCCCATAGTTTAGGATGAATGTATAGCAAAGCGGCCTCATACATGAAACCTGGTATATTTGGAGGAGAAAGAAGTAGTACTTGGTAGTAGTAAGTATCACATTTTCTTTCTCCAAGTACCAAGCCTCATATATGAAGTCGTCTCATAAGAGAGTTATTGATAGCAAATACTAAGTCACCTGCTGCAAAGAAATACAGCATGCCCATATCTCTAACACTACAAGAAAATGCCTCTTTTGCAACTGTGTTTCCGAACCCCCCCTCCGGTGAAAGATCAATTTATGACGGAATTTTCCGTCATTATTTCGTTCTAAAAGGTTGTCATCGTAGTTGTACTTTACGATAATTTTTAAAATATTTCTTGTTGTGAAAGATTAATCATGAGGAATTTTTACTATACAGTTGAAATTAGGTTGTCGTAAATAATGTAAATTCTAGTAGTATAATTGCATAACTAGAATTGAACATAACTGGTCTGAACTAAAAGTTAAATACTAATGATGGAATGAAAGAGCTTTGACTACATATAAGATCGTCATTAGTTTCTAATTATTTCCTCTTTTGAGTACAAACATATATTAAGATTATATTGGGTTACTTATAATAGAAATACTATTAACAAATAACACCTAATATGAATTGTATCCTTAAGGAGCATGCAATTTAGCCATCACTTGGCGCTGTTTTCAAAGGCCTAAGTGCCCGTATACTCGTGTTTTCTCCAATTGAGGCCTTATTTTGGGTAACCATTCTGAGCACTTTTGGAGCTCTTAGGGACTCAGATTCAGGCTATGGGATCCTCCCACGCCCCTATAGAGATGCCCGTGCAATATGGTGGAAAAACATGACCACTTCAATTTTTGGGATTCCGGGACCCGTTTTGCCCACTTATACCCCACGCTTTTCGGCCTCTGGGGCCCAAGTCTGATTTTACCCCACTAGCTTGTGTGGTCGCTCGGGGGGACCCAAGAGACCCCCTCGTGGCTCCGTGTGTCGTTCCGAGAGGCCTAAGTGCCCTAGCACTCGTGTTTTCTCCGATTGGGGCCTTCTTCCGGGTGATTATTCAGGACACTTGGAAAGCTCTTAGGGATTTGTATTATGGCCATGAGATCCTCCCACGCCCCTATCTAGATGCCCATGCAATAACGTGGAAAAATATGACACTTCAAGTTTTGGGGCTCCAAGACCCGTTTTGCCCACTTATAACCCACGCTTTTTGGCCTCCCGGGCCCCGGTCTAGTTTCGCCCCACCGGCTTGCATGGTCACTCGGGGGGACCCAAAAGGCCCCCTCGTAGTTCAGTGCGCCGTTCCGAGAGGCCTAAGTTCCCTTGTACTCGCGTTTTTTCCGATCGGGGCCAAGGTTCAGGTTATCATTCCAGGCCCTTCCATACCTCTTAGAGACCCGGATTCCGGCTATGGGATCTTGCCACGCCCCTATAGAAGTATTCGGGAAATATCGTGGAAAAATATGACCAGTAGATTCATCGTATTATTTGAGATATACCAAAACGAAATAAACTAATACACTTGATCTTACCCAGAAGGCCTGTAAAGGTATAAAAAAGACTGGTAAAGGGAGGTTGACATTTAGATTTTCACACTATTAAATCCTTCATCTTTTTTATTTTCTTTTTTTATTTTCATGAAGTGCTTTATGTCAAACTTGGAAGCAGATATTTGTAGGCCAATTATTCCAGCTGGGATTTGTGCATCCAGCTAACAGTTTCACCAATGGCTATTTGCCTAATTTTGCTTACAATTTTCAATTTAAGTTCTTCAACAACCTGTGAGCTAGTAGTCATTTTCAGATTGGTTAGTTAGCTCTTTTTTCATTGTAGAAAAAGAAAAGAAAAGAAATTGTCAGCTCTCAAACTCAAAGTTGACGATCAAGGATACAAGGACAATGTGGACATGCTTGTAGTCCTTGTGGATTCCCATTTATGGTCATGACCAAAGAAAATTCTGAGAGCGTGAAAAGTTATCCTAATGAGCAAGTCATAAGCTACAAATGAACTTTATAAACCATCATTAGAAAAAGTTTTCTACTCTATTTATTTATTCGTTTTACCAATAATTTTAATAGTTAAATTGAATCAACGGAGTGCAAGTTAATTAATTACTTCTCAACATGATGGGTGCGAGAGACAGAGACTCACTCAAGTATCGTATTTGCTTTAGTAACTTGCACTTGAGTTGCCACCTTATTATAACACCACAACATGTAATTGCACAAGCAAGTAGGTACTAAAGTGCTTGTAGAGCTAGACTTGTTGGACCGCACAAGCCATCGTTAATTCTGATCTCTTAAGCTCTAGAGTACGAAAAAAACTAATTCTTTTTATTTTGTTATTCTTTTTCTTTGTCATGCACCTCAACCAAAAATATATTCGTGAAACCTATGAGGCCTAGAAAGTCGATAAATGAGGCTTTATCTACACGAAGATCTAGTAATTGTTCACTCGTAAAGGACTGCTTCGTAGGTTGACCTTAAATAAAGCGTAAACATAATCTTTAATCTAAGATCACGAGTTTAAGCATTATGGTTTTATTGTTTAGCACTAGGGTTTTATATAATAATAAATGATCGAAATCAAACCCTCAACCTTATGATTGGAACACAACACTTTTAAGTTCTAGTAACTTTTTAAGTTCTAACCATAAGAACCCCTTTCATTTCCGAACATAGCTTGTGAGCTCCGGTTCAACAAACACCACAAAACCGGAAAAAAAGATGAACAATCCAGAACAAGACACGAGCGAGAGGAGAGAGAAAGAGAACGAGGGGGAAGAAGACAGCACCACCAAACCACTCGCGGTTGCAACCTCAGATCAACCGCCATCAATGGCCGCTTCCTCCGCCATGGAAGGCGGCGTAGCGGTGGCCCTCCGGTCGGTCCTCCACCGCGTTGGCCAAGCCGCCGAGCGGTCCGGCCGTCGGCCCGACCAGGTTAAAGTTGTCGCCGTTAGCAAAACCAAGCCGGTGTCTGTTCTTCGCGAGGTCTATGATGCCGGTCACCGTTGTTTCGGCGAGAACTATGTTCAAGAACTAGTTGAAAAAGCACCTCAGGTAAAATTATTGGTGACTATGAAATGAATCTGTAAATTGATCCATGTTGCAATTTTCAGTTTATGTTTGTTTGATGAGGTTGAATTCGATGGTTTTTAGTCAGGTGTTGGGTGATGTTAATTTTACTACATGTTTAAATTGAAATTTGGAGAGAGGCAGTAATGTGAGTGGAATTTGTGCATAATTTTGCTTTCAGCTCTTGTATATCATATAGTTCTGAAATTTAGGGCAAGAAAAACTTATTTGGAAGTGAAGATTCTGATGGAATTTGCGATATCAGATTATTGAGTATTCCATACTGATAACACAAGTTAATCTTCAGCGTAGTACCTAGTAACTACTAAGAGTGCGTTCATTTCACAAGTACCTGAATTGAAGTGAACTAAACTGAAGGGCACTGAATGAATTGACATGAACCGCATTAACCTAAATTGAATTGAAATGGGATTGCATAAGGTGAAATGACCCTAAGTATTATTTTGTGTAGCAACTTCTTGTACTCTTCCCATCAGGAACTAGTAGTGGCATTACTAGTTCAAATAACACTATATTAGTGAAAAGATAACATTTTTTCTTGATGGCGGGAGTATTTTAGTATGTTGTGGGCGCGATCAACAAGAAAACAGTGACTAGAAATGACTTGGAAGACTACAGATGCAAGCAATATCTATTGCAAAAATTAAGTATTGACTTCTCAAGGGATTATGTCTTTCCAAATATGATTGGATATTGTTCTTCTGAATGAAAGACTTCTCATGCTTGTGATGCTGGTGTGTATGTTGTAGCTTCCTGAAGATATTGAGTGGCATTTTATCGGGAATTTGCAGAGCAACAAAGTTAAAACCCTTTTAAGTAAGGTTCTGTCCTTTTTATTTCTTTTACTCGACCGTTGCCCCCCCTCCCCCTAAACGTGCACAAGAAAGCACCAGTTTGACAAAAATTAGGTTGCATGGACACGAATACGAATACGGACACGGACATGACACGAACACGGGGAAGCGCCATTCATAGAAGCAAAATAGCCTAATAGGTGTCTTGTCCAAGTGTCGGTACGTGTCGTCTCCAAGTGTCCGACATGTGACACGGCACCTCTCCACGGTGTCCGTGTTTTAGAGGGTCACAAAATTTTACATGTATTCTTTGTGTATGTCTTCATATAATACGTACTGACACCAAAATATTTATTCTGTAGCTGGTGTACCAAGCCTTGCCATGGTGGAGACTGTGGATGATGAGAAGGTAAGAACTTTACACAACGTTTCTAGCTTTATTTTATGTATTCTATTTCTGTTTGGGTGCAAGAGAGAGAGCTTCGTTTTTCTTTTGTTAATGGAAAATGGTTTTAAGGGTTGGATGATACAATAGCGGCAATTTGGGATTATTGGTATGAGAATCAGTATTTTTAGTAATTCGTCAGTAGAATGTGGCAGCAGGGTTAGCTCAGTGCCCACTAATGAGCATCCTACTCAGTGAGGATCATCTCTTGGGTTTGAGTCTCTATCTGTGATAGGAATGGCCATCATAGTAGGTTATCTTGTCTCTTCTGGAGTAGAAACAGTCATTAAGACTCTAAAATGATCATAGTATGGGGTAATCATGGACTTATGAGTCTAGCTCAGCTTTGCAATACAAAAAATATTTTTAAGTAGCTAGCTACTTATTTATACTGGATTCATTATACGGTGGAGTGATTGTTGATGAGTTATATTATTTGCATTTCACCATTACCTGAAGATTGTGCATTTTAAATGGATATGTAGTGTGCAATCAGCAATGTAGTTCAGATTGTGTGATAGTGCCACTGGTGGCTACTTTGACCTAGTGTGAAAGTTGGAGTTGACGCCTTGACGCCTTGACGATGCCTAATTGTTACTCTTTGTTGGCTGGATGCAATAGTACATCTTGATAGCATATAGAACAATGTGATTATAAAACATATCAATTGGTGCATATGTTTGGCTGTCCAAATTCCTCCTGTAAATAAATATGATTAGGACAACTATGACTATAGTATTACAAATAGAAAGAAGTGATAATGATATTCTTTGCCTCATAAAATTCTTACTGGTTTTTTCATTGTTACTTTGCAGATAGCAAATCATCTTGATCGTGCTGTGGGTAACCTTGAAAGAAAACGTTTAAAAGTCTTGGTTCAAGTGAATACCAGTGGGGAAACATGTGAGTAGATAGACTTTTCTTCATGCTTAGATTTAAATTCAGTTGCCTAGATGTAAATTAAATTTGCACATGTAATTAGTGGCTAATTTAGCTCTCTTATGCCAGATTGATGAAAGTACCTCACTCTCTTATATTCCCCTGGACTAAACTCTTATTGAATCTAGGCTGGAAATATTTTTTTCTTGATTCATATAGTTCCACCACATCCATGAGGAACCGTAAACCAACACCAATGATTTTCTAGCAGTGCTGCACTTTTACAAAACTCAAGAAAATCATTTCTGCTGTTTTAACTTTGATTGCCCCCCAACAACCATGAATTGTGTTTGTAAAGACATGATAGCAGCAAAAGAATGTCAGATGTGGAGGTTGGGTGGGTGGTAGGGAGGTGGAATTTTCCTTCCGATCCTAATTTTGGCTGGGGCATCAAATTGCTCCCCTAGCTGAATAATTGATGCTCCAAGTAGGCGAGCCTCTGAAGTAGATAGTGATTCAATAAATTTATTATATATGGGGTTCAACTTGTCTCTAGGTCGTACTCAGCTATAACATAGCTACTGAGTTATAACATAGTTGTTTCTGGATATATCTTTTTTCTGTCATTTCTATTTGTTTTTCTTTTTGGTCGGGGAAAGGCATCAAATGCCGGCTACTGCATGAGGGTGTCCTGTGGTTACCAAAGACATAAGGCCGATGCTGGGATGAAAAGTTATGACTTTGACTATGGAATTCGCCCATTTCGGTAACCTCCTAAAGTCCATTGAGGACATTTGATGATGTAGGTGGTCATAATGGACCTCAACCCCACCCTTTATGGTCACAAAGTCATTACGATTCCTCATTTACATTATAATATTTTTTTGAAATTAAAAAATTAATTGCATTAATAAATAAGAATCAACAATGTATAGGAGGACAAGATGTCCTCCGAAAGAAAAGATAAAAAAGTGTGGCCACCCAGAGTTGAATTTACTTTTGTTTGATAAAACTTTGAATGATGATCTACAGGGTTATATTGGATTATCAATGCCACTCTGGTTGGTCTGAAATTTACCGCTGTGCCTTATTTGTGGCATAATTTTTATTAATTCCAGGGTTTCCTCACTATCAAATATCGAATAACAAGGAAAGCAAACCGCTGTTGGAGAATTATGGACTTATGGGGTGTCCCAGGCCCAACATCATCAAATGACTCAAGGATCAATCCTAGAACATAATAACTTATTGTAACTACGGGTGTGTTTTGATCAAAAACCATGATTTAGAGCCTTCAGAATTAACCTATTTCGGTATTCCATTTGACTTTTGTTCTTCAAGACTTCTGGTGATATAAGGGGTCATTGGACAGCTTTGCTTCTACTTACTCTGTCGATTATGTTACTGTGAGAAAATTTACTACTCTATGTTAGGTAGAAGACAAGTGATCTGATTTATGAGAATTTAAGGCTTATTTAAGTTTGCATTGGAGGTAAAAACTGAAAAGTGTGTCACTGTTATGTCTGCTATAATCACTATTTCTTCTAGATAGCCAAAGGTAACTTAAATATTTTAAGCTACTTGTATAGGATGTTGATGTAGCTGGGAGTGCTATGCTGTTGCTTTTGGTGTTTGTAGGAAGATATGTTGTTTGTCCTTCACTTGTCAATTGTTTACCCTATTTTCCCCCATTCTTCTCCTGATAAATTCAGTAACTAACACTAATGGATAGTTACTGATGATCATCCACTGTACCATTTCAGCAAAATTTGGTGTAGAACCTTCGGGATGTGTAGAGCTTGCAAAACACGTCAGCATGAACTGTCCCAATCTTGAGTTCTGTGGTTTAATGACAATCGGGATGTTAGACTATACATCTACTCCCAAGAACTTCAAGGTATTGATATGGTTAAGTTTTTAGCACAAAGATTCTCTGTCACTGCTTAAAACTTGTTTTGTTGTCTGATTACACTTCTGGATTAATGTAGACATTAGCAAACTGCAGAAGTGAGGTTTGTAAGGCTCTTGGGATGAAGGAAGAGCAATGTGAGTTATCAATGGGCATGTCTGGCGACTTTGAACAAGCAGTGAGTATAATAAAACCTACTTTGAACTATATGACAGTTGGATTGGTGAACAACTAAACTTGTATTGTAGTAATTTTCGAGGACAAAGTTTGATCTCCCATATTAGAAATCCTAGTAAATGTCTCCTGATTGTGACAAATTGTGAATTTTCAATGTAAAGATGTTAAAAATTTGAAGTTTGTATGTTGCAGATAGAGATGGGCAGTACAAATGTGAGAATAGGATCTACCATATTTGGCGCGAGAGAATATCCAAAGAAAAAGTGAACTAGTAGTCTCAATTTTTGTTACATCTCTACATAAGATCTGCTTTGTCCTCATGAATGCTGTTATGGATACAATGTGCCAAGGCGGACTCCATCATATAGAAGCTCAGCGAGTATAGAATTTGATAATGTTCATCCTCGACAGTTGGAATCGTGTTGGAAGTTCCTGAAATATGTTGTACTTCTTCACACTGCTTCAGTTATCAAAAGTTATTTTTTCAACTGATATTGATAGAAATAATTTGTATGATTCGAATATGTATTGATCATGCCTGTAATCTGAAGGCAATGTATCATTGGAAGTGGGCATTTGATTTCCATTTTCTTGCAATAGAAGTAGTATATAACTATATATTGCAGGTCTTATGTATGTGATTTGCATGTATTTGATCAGTTGCAGCTTGCAAATGGGAGTTGACATTTTACTTGTATGCTTGTCGTTCTACAAAAGCAACTTACTTGTATAGCAAAGCTTCTCAAAGAGAAATAGAACACAAAACATTGAGGCCTTGCGCCGGTAAGATTGATGCCTACTGCAGCATTCTTTGTCTTAGACAAAGGGGGATACTAAATGAGCAAAGACAACTCGAAAATTATAGTTCGACTCAATATAAATACAACAATAATAACTGGAGAGTGATTGGGTGTTCTTGAGCTCACTAACCCTCTCCTCTATATCTCTCAACTTCATTGCTTTTCTCATAAAAATAAGAGAGCATTTATAGAGAAATAGCGAGAGGGTTGATCAAGGTCGCTCAAACTATTTCCATAATAACTAGATTTGGAGTCTTTTACTGAGCCGAGTTGAGTTGAGGCTTTGAGCCTAAGTTCCACCCGAAATGAATGCAAGTTTGCATTTTTAGCTTATTATATTACAATAGTATTGACATACGCATGCCCATCGTTTCATACATGTAGAATGTGTCGTGTCGTGCCGTGCTTATATGTGCCTAAACACTGGATTTTCCAAGAAACATGGCTGAGCATGGCCCACCACGTCGTGCAACGTGCCGTACCGTGCCTGAAGCATGCTTGTGCCCGGCCCTTGGCCAGCCATACTTCCAACCATCCACGGCCAAGTGAGAAACTTATGAAATCTGAATGACAATGTGAGGGAAAGATCAGGGGCGAGGGAGATTTCAAACGTTGGCGGCTCAATCTCTCTCTTCAAATTTTCAAACACTTGTAAGTTGCTAATGTTAGCCTCTCAATATCTCTCCTCAAATTGCACCATTGAACTGTTACCCTCTGCTATCCCATGAACAGGCTCAAATCCCACTTGAGACCGCCACCAACGCCACCGCAACCGCCACCACCCGCCACCACCACCACCACCACCATTACCAGGTCAGTTAATTCCACTATCAATCGCCTTTCCACTCAAGGGTCCCACCGTGATGTCTTCATCACTTTCTCTTCTATGCTTCGCTCTCAAATTCCCACTGACACTTACACATACCCCAGCCTTTTCAAAGCCTGCACTTATCTCAATCGATTTTCACTCGGGATTTCGTTACATCAACGTGTAATCGTTGATGGGTATTCTTCAGATTCATTCATTTGTTGCTCTATGATCAATTTCTATGCCAAGTTTGGACGGATTGAGAGTGCCCAGAAAGTGTTTGATTTAATGCCTGAGAGAAATGTAGTTCCTTGGACTGCTATGATTGGGTGTTACTCGCGTTGTGGGGATGTTGATAGGGCGTTTCATATGTATAATATGATGAGATATGAGGGAGTTTCTTCTAGTTCTATTACTGTTTTGAATTTGCTGTCTGGGGTCTGTGAGGTTTTGCGTTTGGAGTGTTTACATGCTAGTGCAATTCGTTCTGGGTTGGATTTTGATAATCATTTGGTAAATTGTATGTTGAATTTGTATGGAAAATGTGGGAGAGTTGAGGCTGCAAGGGAATTGTTTGAAGCAATGGTTGATAGAGATATTGTTTCCTGGAATTCATTGGCTTCAGCTTATGCTCAAACTGGGAATATGAAGGAAATTTTGAGGCTTTTGAAGAGAATGAGAAGTGAAGGTGTACGGCCCGACAAACTGACTTATGGAGCTCTTTTCACTTCCTCTGATAATTTCCAGACCGATGTTGAGTTGGGAAGGCTGATTCATGCGCAGATTGTAATAGGTGGGTTAGTAACTGATGCCTATGTAGCAACTTCTCTTGTGGCCTTGTACTCGAAATATGGAAATGTTGGCGATGCGTTTAAGATATTTGAAAGGGTTGCTGAGAAGGATGTGATTCTGTGGACGTCAATGATTTCTGCCTTTGTACAGAATGATTGCGCACAAAAAGCATTGTTGGTCTTTAGCCAGATGCTAGATTCTGGGGTGACACCCTCCACTGCAACGCTAGCTACTATTCTTGCTGCTTGTGGAAAAGCTAGTTTATGTTTGCTGGGCATGTCAATACATGGGTATCTACTACGACAAAGAATACCAGTCGACATTCCAGTTCAAAATTCACTTATTACTATGTATGCAAAGTGTGGTTTTCTAAGACAAAGTTCAGCTATTTTTGAGAATATGAGAGAGAGGGATATTGTTTCATGGAACGCTATTGTTGCAGTGTATGCTCAAAATGGTGATTTGTCGAAGGCATTATGCTTGCTCAATGAGATGAGATCAATGCTCCAAAGACCTGACTCTATTACTTTTATTTCCCTGCTCCAAGCTTGTGCTTCAACTGGGGCACTTCAACAAGGGAAGTGGATTCACAACTTTGTTATTAAAAGTTTTTCTCAGCCAAGCACAATGGTTGGTACTGCTTTAGTAGACATGTATTCGAAATGTGGCGATCTGAAAAATGCTCACAGGTGTTTTCATCAGATGCCAGAACATGATGTTGTCTCATGGAGCACGATTATCACAGGATATGGTAGTCATGGCAACGGAGAGATGGCCTTGAAGTTGTACTCGAACTTTCTACGGACTGGCATTCAGCCCAACCTTGTCATGTTCTTGTCTGTCCTTTTCTCTTGCAGTCATAATGGGTTGGTTGAGGAAGGTCTCAGCTTCTTTAGATCAATGACTCAAGAATTTGGAATCAAACCAGAACTTGAGCATCATGCTTGCATTGTTGATCTGCTTTGTCGAGCTGGAAGACTAGGAGAGGCATATGACTTCATCACGACTATGATATCTAATCCTACAGTTGACATTTTAGGTATACTTCTCGATGCATGTCGCATGAAGGGTGATGCGAAACTTGGAGAAATTGTTGCCAGAGACATCATGATGCTGAAACCTGTTTGTGCTGAGAATTATGTGCAACTAGCTCATAGTTATGCTTCAATGAACAGATGGGAGGGAGTGGGTGATGCATGGGCTCAAATGAAGGCTCTTGGATTAAAAAAGCTCCCTGGTTGGAGCTATATTCAACATCATGGGAAGGTGACAACATTTTTTAATGGTCAGACTGGTCATCCGCTGCATGAAGACATTATGTGGGTGTTCGAAGTTTTGGGCTGTCAAATGCATGATCTCAGGTTCAATCGCAATACCAGTGACCAATCGTGCATCTTCATTGACTGCCATTGACAGTGCATAAAAATGAGAACTCTTGGGTGAAGCAGCTTCTAATTCTTTTTAGAGTAGTATGCCAGACCCTGGAAGATTACTTTGTGAACAGTGTAGTCTGGTGTGCCATCACAATATTATTTTTATTGGACCTCTATGTGGTGCCTTCCTCCATTTACTGACACTCTTTGGTGAATTCTGCTTATGTTATTCAGCTTTGTGCAGACTGAAGCAACATTTACCAACTGCCTCATGCTCACACATATTTGTATGTGGACCTGGATACTGAAGATCTGAACTATTAGGCCATCTACTGGGAAATCTGAGGAGATGAATTACATTGAAGACGGGCTCTGGGCCAAGATCGGGGGACCAAACAGAGCACATTTCGAGGTCAGATTTTATGGGTTGTAAGAGTGATTCTTTGACTAGCAACTACCTCTACTTGGGGACAGGCTAACAAGGACCTATTATGTGCTACACTACCATTTACAATTAATGGTACATTAGTAGCTGGGACTGAGCGCAATCTCAATGGCCATAGAATTTTTTCTTTTAGAGTATTAGGCAAAATGCTTATCAACCAATTTCATTGGAGAAATACAGTGCTGTGAATGATGAGCTCTAAAATGTTGTCTGCCAAGCTAAAGTGGTCTGCTGTGTAAATGAGGTATCTTGGCACCTTGCTCCCCATAATCAGTGCTCCGTTCCTCCAATTCCAGTAGGCAACTTAAGTGCATAGAGAGTCGGAGCCTGGTGTGGAATTTGGAATGCCGAGGTTTCACTGAGAGTTGACGAAGGGTGTGCTAGGCTGTAGAATCTGTGCCCTTGACCATAGCTACCTGTTTTGGCAATAGCTGAACGAGTACAAATTTCATTCTCCAAGACTACATCTTGGCACACCAACTTCTGGACAATGTGCCTGCACATTTTATTTGCCACTATACAACATTTCTCTTCTCTTTGTGATTGGATTAACAATGGAGGCTGGAAAACAAACAGTACAGAACATGCGCACTTTTTGACTATATGATTTGGATTTTGGAATTCGTGGATCTCAATATTGCACACTTCCTGGAGCACTACTGGGAATTCACCAGGAAAGAGGGGTTACTGAAATCTGAGTTTCTTAATTTTGGGGGTTTCACGTGGTGGTCTGGAGATTGGTGCTATTCATTGCCATCCCTACTCATAGTCTTCAAACTTAGAAAGGCGATCAAAGGAAGGGAGTGAGTTGGGTTTCTTCCTTGATAACATTCATGTGGCGGTCGCCATCAAGTAGAGTCATGTTCACCTTCATGAAGCACCTCTTGCTATGTAATTGCAACCTTTTCCGCAAGGAAAGTAAACATTTAGTGAGGTATTTTTCCTTTTCAGCTAACATTATTTCTGGAATATCTGCTTTGCATCTCTTGTTAAGCTCATATCCGAGGATAATTTTTTTTTTAAAAAAGGTCTGTTCTATTGTATGGAATTTCTTAATCTGTGAAATTTACTTTGCAAGTAGTTAAACCACTGGATTCAGCCTGCTTTTTAATGGAAACATTTCTAAACTGAATTGGAAACACTTTTAACAGTTTAACTTACCTGTAACGTCTCACTCCATATTACGTGGCCTGTCTATCAATTTGCAGTGGTATCGGACTCTCTGGAGAGATGTCTCCTAACTTGATACCACCTTAACATCATTTAAGTACATGAGGTTGCACCAGTATTATGGAGTCGAGCTTCTCTTTGAAAATGTAATGTCATTGCTTAGTTTAGTAGTGAAATCTGGAAAGTAATATGTGAAACAAAAACTGATTCAATTTCTCAGCAGTAAGAATCTCCTTGCCCATACTGATTGAATCTGCATATTGTTCTGCTCCTTCTTTCTGTGCCTGTTAGAAACCGAGATGACAGATGTTGAAACAGCTATAACAGACTAAAACATCTGCCAAGACATGAGCCTCACACTACTCCCCACACCAAACAAGAAACCAGCGTACTAAACTTACTGGGTCAACCAAACATTTTCCATTCAACTTAGAGACAATTGAACTAATAAAGTATTTTCATTGATTTTCTCTGTCCAAAAATATAGTTTTCTTTGGTTTACTTAGGTTAGTTAAGCGTGGCTGTCATGAATCTTCCTGCATAAATTGTAATCCGGTCCAATTATGTTGTGGAGACTAGTCCAAGGTGGACTTTTTCTTGTAGAAAAGCCTCAATATTTTATATGTACTCATTATCTAGCTTACACAGTAGATGGTCTTTTCTTGATCATTCATTCTTTGCACTTGAATGTGTTTAATTGGGGTTAGGATATTAGTTAAATAATGCATCTTCTGTCCCATTTCTTTATTTTTTGTACTATTTCCACGCTTATTTCTGTAACAAGTTGTCATTAAATGTTAAACCAGCATGTCAAGGCCTGATAACATCACCTCTAACACATTTCAGGATTTGCAACATGTCTTCTTCACCAGAGCCCAAAGAAGAGAAGAACAAATTATTCAACAAAAAACAAAAATCTTTTCCCTTTTCCGCTTTATATGAAAATAAGAAATCCTTCTAGAGGAGGGACCATGATCGTGATAATTAGTGATTGTGATTGTGCACTTATAGAACGATCATTAAAGAGCAATGCCTAGGCACAAAGTAACCCAACAAGCTATTGACAAAAACCCTCCAAAAAGTTACACTTATCTCTTGGTTGGGACGACACTGAAGACAACACTTCTTGTAGTGATCATGTGGCTGCTCTTTTTCAGAACCCGGCGCTCTTGTTCGGGAGAAGCTTCGTTGCAAGGATACTGTATGGAGGAGGAGGAGAAGAAGAAATGGTGATGACCAAGAGGGACTAGAGAATTTTCTTGGACTTGTGGTTATTTGGGGCATGTTTGTGCTGCTGCTGCAGCATGTTACGATACTCTATGTTATGGTTTCTAATTAGTTAGTTCAATAAGCTATCATTTTGTCAGATCTGATGTTCCTGTGCTACTGCTGCTGACTCCTGTGGCTGTGTGATACACCATACACCTTTAGACAGCTTTTCGATCACCGGAAAGTGATGTGTTGACTTTGGTCCATGAGAGCCACTACTATTGTTTTCTAATTGTCAGTTCACCTGAAAATGGGCTGAACACATAAATTTCCATTGTCCAATTTGTGTTGTGATAGTTCATAGAGTTATATATTTAATCTTATGTTACCTCCGAGCCATTTCTTGAAATGTCGGTAATTCAATTATACTTATACTTTTGGTACCTCATATAAATATTGATAATTTTAAAATATGAAAAATTGATGTGACACAAGGGCAACGTGTGGCACAGAGCGATGGAGGGCAACGTGTGGCACAGAGCGATGGGCCGTGGGTCACATTCTATATTTGGAAAGCTCAAGGAGTGTGGCGTTATGACATGACATTGACATAAAATGAATATCACTAGTTGTGCCTTCAATATCCTCAATCACTAAAAAAAAAAAAAATGTACCAATCATCTATATGTTTTTTTTTTTTTTTTTTNTGAGAAAGAAATAATTGATTTTTTTCCCCCTCTTTCTCATTGAGAAACAAGAAAAAAGAGTAAAATGTTAGCAAAAGATCAGGCTGGTTGTTAGCGTCTACTATTGACTAGGTTATTTCTTGAGAAACCCAGATAGAAATTAAATCTGTAAAGAAAGAAACTAATTAAACAAACATTCACTGGGTTGATTAATGTTCATCATTAGCAACTCTTCCATCATTTTAATTCAGATAGATCAGAATCAAGAATATGGGACATCAAAAGAGAGGAATGGGAATGGGAAACAACAACAATGGGACATTATGGAGCCCAAGGGTGGTGAAAATGGCAATGGGAATATTGGGAATGTGTGTGGTGGGTTACATTGTAGGACCTCCCTTGTATTGGCACTTCATTGAAGGCTTTGCCGCTTTTCGCCACTCTTCTTCTTCATCCTCCTCATCTTATTCTTGCCCTCCTTGCCTTTGTGATTGCTCTTCTTCTTACCCTTTTCTCTCTCTTCCTCAAGGTATACATGCATATATTCTTCATATTCAATTACCAAATATGTTTTATTACATGACTGTGTACTATCCTGGGTTTCTCAATGGCTAACATTCTGTAACATGGGTAAACATCTTGAGTGTTACATTGTAAATTTGTCCATAGGATTGCCTATTTAAGTATAAGGTTATTTTTTTTAATGGCCCACTTGTCTTGTGATCTTGCTTCTTTTGTTGGATATCTTTCGGAAACAGTCTCTCTACTTTTCTGGCATGATGATACTGTCGAATCTTACCCAACTTAAACTCTGCGTCGGCTAAGATCTCCCTGAGGTTGTAGATAGCAGTAATGGTTCACATCCTGTGCATTGTTTACTAGATAGAGAAAGAATAACCTCCCACTACAAAATTTCGGTCAACATTATTGCTTGGAGTTGATTTTCCCCCCACATTGATCTTAGTAATAATCTGATTAGTGAGTAAATTGAATTATTCAGTCGCTTTATACTACGTGTTTTTCAAATATGTAATGAAAGCTCCATGTTTGGTTGGTTTGTTTAAATGACTTAAATAGCTACTGGTTTGAAGTGATGAACTTTATAGGTACTAATAGTATCTTTTACTTATTGATTAAGATTTGTATGCTTTAACCTGATTCATCGGACGATACTTGTTTTGACAGGACTAAACAAGTCGTTTACAGGTTAGATTCTGACAAACTCTTAAAGAACTAGTATGAAAATAATTGGCTTATTTTACTGCAAAGTTGTTCAACTTTTAATGATTTTATGTCCTAGAAACTATTTGATGATGGTATTTGTCATTCCTCTTTTTAAGAATTGGATGATTCTTCTTGTAAATATGTTTCGTTTGTAATCTCAGATTGCATGAAGCATGATCCTGAGGCAAGTGAAGAGATGGAGAAACAATATGCAGAGACTGTAGCCGATGAGCTGAGACAGAAGGAAGCCGAGGCCTCAGAAAACCAGCGAAGATCTGATATGGCATTGCTAGAAGCTAAGAAAGTCGCATCTCAGTATCAAAAAGAGGCAGACAAGTGTAACTCCGGGATGGAAACCTGTGAGGAGGCAAGAGAAAGGGCCGAGCAAACTTTAGAAGCACAACGAAAGATAACTGCTATGTGGGAGCAGAGGGCTCGCCAAAAAGGATGGAAAGAAACCAATAAGAAGAAGTCATAGTAGTTAATGATCAATCCTACAAGTTAAAATCTTCGTCGCAAACGCAGGACTTAATTTTCATATTTTCAATGACAAATTTCATCGCAACTGTCATCATGATGGATTAGATTAAACCAATTCAATTGATAACATTTTGGTATATGCATTTTTCGATAGTTTTTGTTCAACACTGGAATGGAAATTGTGGAACTCACCATGTTAAGTGTAATATTGTTAGCCTCATGAAAGTATTAACACACTAATGATATTTGGAATATAAAATGTGTGATATTGTGGTTGAGATGTTCTTGCAGAAACCCATGTTGCTGTCAAACAACAAAGTACCTACTTCATAAATCACTGGTTGCAGGAATGGGGGTAAGAAGTAAAATCTTGCCCTTCTTTTTCTTTTACTGCATTATAACCTTGGCTAATTATCTGTACATGCTCATTTATGACTGTTATGCCCACAGTGTCAGAGGCCTTTTGTATTCTGATTTCTGCCATTTCCTTTCTTAGTTTTGTGGTTTCGGTTCATCCTTCGCATTGATTTCTCTCTTTTGCTTTGTTAAATGGCTTGCCCCCACCACTCGGTAAGATTATGACCCTTCACATCTTATCATTTTAGTGAGAAACCAAGCGCAAGGACGAAAGGTCCTGCAACTAACTTCTAATAATGCAAGTTGGTGCTCGCCATCAAATGCATAATTCTGACAATTTCTGGTTAAAAAGGAGGCATAAACAGCAATGCAAATGTATTTCGAACTAGCTAGGACATATGACTCTCATCAAACGCTGCACTTGTTAAGGTAGCTACAGCCCATTGTTTTTGTCTCAGTTTTTAGATCAACATATAGCTTTTTATCCTACAGTAAAGAAACATCAGCTAATACTTAAACAGTCTTAGCTTACCTTGCACTCTTGCTGGTGATCGAGTGTACTCAGTTT